>PVLC010007724.1:0-61985 GCA_004027655.1 Graphiurus murinus | reverse complement strand
GGCGTATCTAGTAAGAAGGCATTGGGAGCAAATCTCCAGCAGTATTGCAGGAAACCCCCTATACTGTGTTGAGGACTTGATCCATTTTCTCTTGTATATTAAAAGGCAGGGTGGCCCCACAAGGCCATAACACTTTGGAACACCTGAATGGCAGACATCTGAGTTTTAATTTTGTGTGTTACTTACTAAGCGGCCAAGAGGAAGACAGAGCAGGACTTGGTGAGGTTCAGGGCAGTCCCATGGGGCTGTGAGGAAGTTCATCCCCTAGGAGTCAAAATCCAGGTCTTTTCTGTTGAAGGCAGGTCCTCGAGTCACCTTAACTAAAACAACCACAGGAATTCTTGTAGGATCAGGAAGGAAGTGGGCATGCCGTTCCCTGCTACACACACACACACACACACACACACACACACACACACACACCCCTACTCAGATAATAAAAATGGGTCTGACTCTGTATTTCCTCTTCTCCCTCCCTCTTGCCACTTCTTAAAGCCATCTTTAAATTATGGATCAGCTCATTAACAGCCAGTTAAGATGACTGAGTGGTTTCATCTGTATTCTCGGGATCCTTTGGGCTATAAAGGAGGGCACACTCCTTTCCCTTCTGCTTAGAAACGGAGGTTGTTCCAGGTTTTACCCTCAGAACTCTCCCTGGCCGAGCCAGGTTGTTTCGTTCTTTATAGAAGGGTGGATGCGTCAAATCATACGTGTCCATGAACACCATGTCTTTAAACAGCCTCCATCTCAACTTCTACAGAGAAGGGTCCAGCATGTACTTTTGTAATAAAACTCTTAGAAAGCTTTCCCCAGGGAACTAATGAGGACGTCTCCACCGAGGAGGATGACAGGGTAGAGAGATCTAGAAACCATCTTAGGGGTAACGTGAATTGGGGGACATTGAGTCTGAGGAAGAGCAAAGCAGGAAGCATATGCAACTCTTCAGACTCTTATAAGTGAAAGAAATGCAACAAAGTAGATTAAGCAAGAAACAAATAGTTTGGCTTATGTAAAAGGGAGGCTCGAGTGGGCTTCATGAATGGCTGGATCCAGCAGCTCAATAATGACCTTGGGGTTCTCTCCTCCAACTGCCTGTTTCACCTGGCATTATGCATGGCTGGACCTTATGCTTCAAACTATAGCTATATGACTCTGACTCATGCCACATCTCAAATATGTTCTCTCCATATGGCAGGAAGCCTTCCTCATCACCAGGAGCCCTAGATTCATAGCCTATCAGTCTGGAGATCCCATCAGAACAAGATGGTCTTTCTTAGCAGCTCTTTGGAGAAAGTTCTAAGACCCAGCTGGGTGGCCCAAACTTGAACCAACCCTGTCCCTTGTGGCCAGATGAGGTGTTTCCAGTGGCCTGGCCTGGGTCATGAGCCCACTCGCCATTTGAGGAAGGATTCCAGTCAGCTCTATCCTAATCCCATGAAATAGGTTCCCCATGAGAGAGAGGCAGGAGAGGTGCTGGGCAGACAAAAGCAGACATCCACCGCAGCTATCTGTAAATTCATGGAAGAGTCTGTTTTTTCTTTCTTGTGTAATGCAAGTTTGATCACAGCACCGTCTTCTTAATATCTGGCAGTGGCTCCCCACAGCTTACAGGACAAGACCCAGTGCCTTTGAATGGCCCGAAAAGCCCTGCGTGCTCCAGCCTGGCTCCCTGCTCACCGTTCTGCCCAGCTTTCTCTCCAGCCCCTTTGCACCCAGAGCCAGTCAGGCCTCACTGGCCCTCCCAAAGCACAGGCCAGGCTTTCTCCTAACTCTATGCACCACAGCCAGAGACAAGGTAACAAAATTGCTGAAACCTTTGGGGAAACAGAGGAAGTTTCCACCAGAGTGCATCCTATTGCTATTCTCAGAAGTGGCTCTGGCCAAGATCACATGGCCCAGAGCTAACTGTAAAGTCCTTCACAGGCCCTTTCCTACCTCTGGATAAAGCTTTTCAGACCACCGGGCCTATCCCAACTTCCCTCTCCTCAGGGTCTGAGTCTAAGCGATCCTACCCCCAGCCTCATACCAGGAAGTCGTTTTTTCCTTTCACATCCAAGATCTGCCCTCCTCCCTCCAAGTTTTCTCATCCTGCCCCCAGGACTAGCCTCTTGCTTGCATTGCTCACAATACAGACATCAAACAAATACCTGCGGGCAGTTCCCCCAAAGCTGCAATGGTCAGGTTAAAATAGCACATCATGTGGGACCCAACTCCCAGGCCCAAGTTGAGCTGCCCCAGGGAGCTTCCACCTAAGCCGAAGAGTGAGCACTTCTCTGCTCCATCTTCTCCATCCCAGCTCCTTATCTTGTGCAAACAACTGATCCCAGAGTAATACACACAGCTTTGTAGGGACACACCAGTTTCAGGCCTGGGATAGTCTGATTCCAAATTAGGAGATGGTGGTTTTCTAAGTAAAACAATCCTCAGACACATAATTCAACCAATTCATAAAATGCACATTACTAAAGGGTATTAACATCTCAGAGTAAGTATTCTCCTTTAGGGCCCTATCAGTGCTTCTCCATACTCATGGAGACTGATACATAGGCCCTTGCTTTGTATTAACAGAGCTCAAAGGGTCAACTCAAGTGGTGCATTCCAAAACAAAAGAACACCTCCCACAAAGCAAGTTTTAGTCTCCACCCAAAAATGCAGACACAGCTTGCAATACTAAAATGTCATTTTTTTCCCCTCAGTTAAGAAAAAAAAACAAACACTGAACTTATTACAATTTTATAATTCCTAGACAAAGGACAACAAACGGAAATAGAGGGTGAAGGGTAACTTCAAGATGTTGTTGTGGGAGACCTATTAAGGCATCTAATCAAAACCAAAATCAAATCAGATGTAGGGATTTCCCAAAACTGTTCCAAACAGCAAAATGTTATATAACTTTTTTAAAATTTCATTTTAAAACATAGCTAAGCTCAAAAGCAAGGAAAAGAAAATTTCTAGTGCCATAAATGAAACAGAAACTGGTAACCATAGAAGAGCCAACCCCCAAAAAGAGTAGAAGGAAGCAATAGTGAGATGACGACCCCCAAGGGGACTTCATAACTCAGCGTACTTATAGGACTCCTGTGAAAAATAACTCCTGTTGAAGATGTGCTCACAGTCAAAAATTATAAAACAGATGGGGAAGTCCAGTGCCAAGATAGACATCCTACTAGCTCAACAAATGGGATAACTCACACCAGAGAAACTAGAGACTATAAATTAATCTGTAAAGAGACTTACATTTGATTAAGCATTTAAAGAGATAAAAGAAGTTCTCGTTGAGTAAGAATAGAAAATTACAAAATAAGGACAAGAGGATTTGCAATCTCCATGATTGTGGATTTTACCGATTTTTCCTTGCAGTTCTATCTCTTTTTATGTTTTTTGTTTTGTTTTGTTTTGTTTTTGCGGTACTGGGGATTGAACTCAGGGGCATTCTACCTCCGAGCTACACCCCCAGCCCTATTTTTTTATTCTTTCTTTTTTGAAACCGAGTCTCACTAAGTTGCGGAGTGCTTCACTAGGTAGCTGAGGCTGGCTGCAAACCCGGATCCTCCGGTTTCAGCCTCCCGAATGCTGGGATTACAAGCCTGCACCACCATGCCCGGCTTTTTTATGTATTTTTGAAGTTTTGTTATTAGTTACATATACATGTATTTGGTATTACCATGTCTTCTTGATGAATTGATTACTTTGTCTCTATCTTTATCCCTAGAAATATTCTCTACTCCGAAATCTGCTTTGTATGTTACAAAGATAGCCACTCCAAGTATTAAAGTAAAAAATTAAATGTAAGTGTTCTAAATACCCCAGTTAAAAGGTATAGATTTTTCATATTCGATTTTTGAAAAACCATGGTCCAACCATATACTTCCTATAAGAAACCCACTTCAAATACAGGTACAAATAGGTTAAAGGTGCAACCTACTCATTTATATTGCCAACTTTTTCCTGGATTATCTTTTGTCTTATTGCTTTATAGGAATTCTTTACATATTAGCAAAAATAACCTTTTGTCTAGGGTGACTGTATAAATTGTCATCTAATCCAATATACTTTTGAGAATGACAAATACTAATCCAGATGGGATACTAGGACAAGTATAAGCCAGAAGTGTCCTGAGAAAATGTATGGTTATTCTACTACTGTCAGTTACTTTTGCTTTTAACTTTTTCTTCAGATATATTAATGACTTTAAATTTATAATAAACATTATTAGGACAGTATTAGGTTTACCGAAAATTGCAGCAAAAAAACCCAGACCATCTATCCATGTACTCCAACCATGCCTGCACATGTTTTTCCCTTACTATTAATATTTTTTGCTACTATTAATATCTTACATTAGTGTGGTACATATGTTATAATTGATGGGCCAGTATTGATATATTATTATTAACTAAAGTCTATTGTTTGCATTAGGGTTTATTCTCCATGTTGTTCAATTCTATGGATATTGACAAACGAATGATGCCATGTATCTGTCATTATAGTATCCTACTGAATAGCTCTTTCGCCTTAAAAATGCAATATACTCCATGTATTCATCTCTCCCACTCTCCCTGAATCATTAGCAACCATCTTTTTACTGTCTCTTAGTTCTGACCTTTCCAGGATGTCATATAGTTGAAATCATACAATGTACAGCATTTTCAGATTGACTTCTTTCACTTAGTAGCACACACTCAAGTTTCTTCCATGACTTCTTGAGGTTTGATGGCTCCATTCTTTTTATCAATGAATAATACCTGTTGAAAAATATCTTGGTTGCTTTCAATTACTCACAATTGTGAACAAAGCTGTTATAAACAATTGTGTGTGGGTTTTTGTGTGGACGAAGTTTTCAACTCATTTTGGCAAGTACCTGGAAATATGATTGCTGGATCATATGGTAAGCCTGTGTTTAACTGTGTGAAAAACTGCCAAGCTGTCTTCCAAAGTGGCTGTACCATTTGCATCCCCACCAGCCATGAGTGAAAGCTCTTACTGTTCCACATCCTAGGCAGCATTTGGTGTTGTTTGTATTTAAGATTTTGCCATTTTAGGTATATAGTGGTGGTATCTCATTGTTGTTTTAATACATAATTTCCAGTGATGTATGATGTTGGTCATCTTTCCCGATGCTTATTTGCCACCCATGTGTCTTCTTTGGTTAGGTGTTTATTCAGATCTTTTGCCCATTTTTAAATTGGGGTTGAAGATCCATTTCTATATTTTAGATTTAAGGTTTTTAAATATCAGGTATGTGTTTTGCAAAGATTTTTCACCAGCTTATGGCTTATCTTTTCATTCTCTTAAGAACGTCCTTCACAGAACAGGAATTTTTATTTATTGATTGATTGATACTGAGGATTGAACCCAGGGGCATTCTACCTCTGAGATACACCTCCAGCCCCTTTTTATTTTTTATTGTGAAATAGGGTCTCACTAAGTTGCTGAGAGTCTCACTGAGTTCTTGAGACTGGCCTCGAATATGTGATCCTCTTGTCTCAGTATCCCAGGTACTGGGATTACAGGCATGCACCACTACACCCATTTTAGAAATTTTTAATTTTAATGAAACCAACCCAGGTGCCTGTCAACAGATGAATGGATAAAGAAAATGTGGTATATACACACAATGGAATTCTACTCAACATAAAGAAAAACAAAGTTATGTCATTCATAGGAAAATGTATGGAACCAAAGAATATTATGCCAACTGAGGTTAGTCAGTCTCAGAAAGTCAAGGGTGGTATGTTTTTTCTCATATGTGGAAGCTAAAGAGAAAATAGGAAACATCAGAGACTTTAAATAGTGCAGAGAGAGAAACCCATAGAGCAGTTGAAGGGATTTAAGAGAGAGAGCTAGGGAGGGGAAGAGGGAAGGCTGAAGAAGGAAACAGTTCAAATAATACTATGGCGAACTGTTAAGGTATTACTACCAATATCACTAACTCATCTGGGGAGGGGGTGGGATGTGGAGGAAAACACACAAAAAGCTGTGTGCATGTTTGGTTTTTTAAATCACATTGAACCTCACCATGCTGTATAATTACAATGCACTAATAAAATAATTTTTAAAAATTTAAATTAAATCCAACTTTGCAATATTTTCTTTCGTACATCATGCTTTGGGTGTGGTATCCAAAGTCCTCACCCAACCCAAGATAACCTGGATTTTTTTCTCTTATGTCATCTTCTAGAAGTTTTGTAGATTGTCATTTTATATTTAAGTGTGTGATCCATTTTGAGATAATTTTTGTGAAGTGTCAGATCTGTGTCTAGATTCATTAATTTTTGCATATCCATGTCCAATTGTTTCAGCAACATTTGTTGAAATTTTTTTCTCCATTGGATTATGTTTGCTTCTTTGTCAAAGACTACTTAAATATATTTGTGTGGATCTATTTCTAAGCTCTCTATTGTGTTCCATTGATCTATTGTTTAGTTTTCTTCAATATCATACTGTCTTGATCACTGTGCTCTGAAGTCTTGGAGTTAGGTAAAGTCAGTCCTCTAACTTTGGTCTTCAGTATTGTATTGGTTATTCTGGGTCTTTGCATTTCCTTCCAAACTTTAGAACCAGTTTGTTGAAATTCAAAAAATAACTTGCTGGGATTTTGATTTTGATTGTGCTGAATCTATACATCAAATTGGGAATAATTAACAATATTAAGATTTTTTCTATCCATGAACATGGAATATTTTATTTATCAGAGTTTTCTTTCATCACAACGTTATTGTTTTCTTCATATGTGTGTGTGGGTAGGTAAATAGATAGATAGAAAGAAAGAAAGAAAGAAAGAAAGAAAGAAAGAAAGATAGATGTATTCCTAAACCTGTCTTTTCTTTATTTCTTACTTTCTTCATAAACAGTATTGAGTTTTAATGTTAAATTCTAATTATTTATTGTTGGAATATAGGAAAGCAATTTAATTTTGTATATTAACCTTGTATAATGCATCTTGCTATAATTATTAATTAGTTTGGGTGGTTTTTGTTGATTCTTTGGAATTTTCTACATAAATGATCATATTATCTGCAAGCAAAGGAAGTTTTATTTCTGGTGAAAGACAATATCCTTGTCTTGTTCCTAATCTTAACAGGAAAGCATCTAGTTTCTCATCATTATGATCATTATGTTAGTGTTAATTACTTTCTTAAACCATGAAAACCTAAAAATTAATTTAAAATATCTCTTTATGTTCTCTAGAATTTGTGTCTTTCTTAAAATGCCTTTCCCTTCTCCAGTGTTATTGAAATACATCCCTTTGTCTTCTCTATTTTCTTCTAATTATTGCATAGGTTTCTTTTTTACTTGTATCTCTTCAATTTGTCTGAAATTTATTCTGAGTACGGTGTGAGGTAGGGATCTGTGGCAGTTAGATTCTGTATATTGGTTGACTCAAAATTCATATTAGTGCCCTTTCTGGGGTGTCTTCCTGTATTGCAGAGATATTTTTCAAGCTAAGATTCCAGATATAATGGAGACTTTCCGAGCTAGATGCTTTCAGGACCCACCACAACTCTGAGACAGTGACTAAGCATGGAGGTGGAACTAAAGCACAGCCATTCTTCCAATCATGGGAACCCTCTAAGGGCAATCTTTGTGATGGCCAAGACTTTTCCCAGAGCTGCACCACACTCTGAGGTTTTTTGTTTTGTTTTCCTAGCTGATCCTCCTTCCTTCTCTTTTTCTTTCACAGGCATCAGAGCTACATCACATGAAGTTGGAAAGCTTTCCCTACTGTCCCTGCTTCCTCTCATCCTTATCCTTCACAGTCATTATCCTGACAAATCTCTTGCCCTCCTGGCTCCATCTTTGTGTCTGCTTCCTACAGGACCTAAGCAGACACAACTCACACGAAGCTTCAATTACATGGAGTCAAAGGCAGCACAGCCTCCGTTTTTATAAGCACAGACCTTGCAGAGGTGGTATGGTTTGGGAACAGCATTCATAGCAAAACTTCCTACTATCTGGCAGCTCCCAGATTTCAGTGGAGACACTCCTCAGCCAGCTCCTCAGTGGCTCAGTTCTGCTCCGTGGCTTTGGAAGTTGTCTGCTAAGTTCAACATGAGTGCTTCCTTTTCAACACTCCCTATAATTCTTGCTGCTATGCATACCATGGTAGTCTGTTTTCTATTGCTGTAACAAAATACCTGAGATGGTAACTTACAAAGAAAAGAAGCTCGTTCAGGTTCTGGATCTGGGAAGTCCCAGATCTTAGTGCCAGCACCTCCTTGGCTTCCAGTGAGGGCCTTGTGCTTCTTCATACTATGGTAGAAGTCAGGAAGGGAAGCAGGTGCATGCAGAAGAAAGGAAATGCAAGGAACAACCTTGTTGTATAACAACCCTCTCTGATGTTAACTAACCTAGTCCCCTGAGACTGAGAACTCATTCACTGGAGAGAGGCATTCACCAAATTAGATCTTACTGGCCTAATCACCTCTTAAAGGCTCACCTCCCAAATCTACCACAATGACAATCAAATTCTAACATGAGTTTCATAGAGAATGAACCATATTTAAACCATAGCATATACTTTCCACAAGTTCCTTTCTGATTAAAATTAGAATGAATTGCCCTTTCAAGAAGTAAAATCATCACTAATATCTAAAATTTTATCACTGTCCTCAAACCATTCTTAAACAGTCAGTCCTTCCCTTTTAATTTCTCTCTCTCTCTCTCTCTCTCTCTCTCTCTCTCTCTCTCTCTCTCTCTTTTTCCTTTTTTCTTTTTGGTACTGAGGATAGAACCCAAGGGCTCTCTACCACTGAGCTATGTCCCCAGCCTTTTTATTTACTTATTTTTATTTTGAAATAGGATCTCACTAAGTTGCTAAGGCTGGCCTCAAACTTGTGACCCTCCTGTCTCAGCATCCCAAGTACTGGGATAATAGGTGTGTGCCACCACACCTAATTAAGTCAGTCCTTTATCACTCATTTAAAATGTCTTTTTAGCATACACTAGATTTCGATGGATCTGCTTCTTTTACTCTGTTCCATTGATTGTATTATCTGCTCTCATACCAATATCACTCTGTATTGATCACTTTATAGTAAATGCTTCTTTGTAGAAGGGCTGTTTCCTCCTCATTATTGTTTTACTGTGTCAAAATTTGCCTGGCAGCCAGGTGTGGCAGCACACACCTGTAATCTCAGTACTTGGAAGCTGAGACAGGTTCAAGGACAGCCTCAGCAACCTAATGAGACTCAGCAACCTAGTGATACCTTGTTTCAAAACAAAACAAAACAAAACAAAAGAGCTGGGGTATATCTTAGAGGTAGAATGTCCCTGGGTTCAATCCCCAGTACCATTAGGAAAAAAAAAAAAGCCTGGCTATTTTTGCCTATTTTTTTTCTAGATGACTTTTAGAATTAGCTTGCAGAATTACAATTTTAGAACTCTTGTTAAGTTTTTATTGGGATTTCACTGAATTTATAGATTAATTTTTGGAGAATTTATGTCTCTTCAATATTGGATCTTTTCCAGGACCCATTTGTATGGGAGGTTGGCTAAATGGCTTGGGAGTGGACCCAGAGCTTGAAGATGCACAGGCTCGTGAACCAGCAATTGCAACATAGCAAGATTATTGCCTCGGTCCCCAGAACAGAGGTTATATGAGAGAGCCCCCAGGATCTCCTAAGAGACCCCAGACAGACTTCACAGACAAGGAGGCAGCAGTTGAGGCAGAAACAAGAAGAATGACAGATTTTTCCAGGGAGAACAGTGAGGGGAGTATGTTCTGGAAAGGGACATCATGAACAAAGCACCCTAGCATGAGAGGACTTGGAGTGGCAAGGGGTGGAGGGAGGTGATGGATTTAGCTAGAGGGATTTTCATTTGATGGTCAACCCGTGTGAGCCTGGCATTGTCCTAAGTGCTAAGTCATTGAATGTTTACAATGTGCCTATTATGTAACCATGCTTATGATTCCCCCATTTTACAGGTGAGACAACATAGTTAAAGAGAGGTTAAGTGACTTTCTCAAAGCTAAATGGCTGGAGAGTAATGTAGGTAGGACTAGCGCCCAGGCAATCTGGCCCCAGGAGCCATCCATCTTCTTATCACCACACACTCAGGAAGAGCCTCTTATGCTGAACCATGGAGACTGAGTTTACCCTACAAACAATGAGATTGGTTAAGCCAGGAGAGAAGAGACATGGCCGGTTCCTTTTCCAAAGAGCTCATTCTAGCAGCAGCCATAGGAGAGATGATTCTTGGAGAAACAATTGATACTTGGACCGAGACAGCTGCAGGGAGCAGAGGGGAAAGGGCTAGACAAGGAGTCACTAGGACTTGAACCTCAGACTCCAAATCCAGTCTGCTTTTCGTGCCACATTATCATTCATTCATTTAACCCTTATCAGGCCCTTACTGGGTACCAGGCTGGCTGCTGAATATCAAGTTACATCCTGCTGTTCTCCCAGGACACAACCCAGAGATAAAAAGGAGAATGATCAGAGCTGTCTGTACACCATGACGAGAGGGTCCAGCACATGGTCTGCCCCCTGGGCTTTCGACAGCATCCTCAAGGGACTTGCCCTCTCTGTTCCTCTGTGCAGAATGTCTTTCTCCTCCTCCTCAGCTTCTCTCTTCTCTCCCTCCCTCTCTCCCTCTCTCCCCCCCCTTCCCCCCTCCCCTTTCCTTCCTTCCTTTCTTCCATCAGTCACAGATTGCTGGCTTCTGCCAGTCCCAAACTAGGTGCTAGGGAAGCAAAAATGAGTAAGACTAAGTTTTTCCCTGAAGAATTTCAGGGAAGAAAAAAGAAAACCATGAAAGAGAGCCATCAAGAGTCTGTGGAGGGAACAGAGGGGCTCTAAGGCCACTGTGGTGATCGATTCAGGAGGGCCAGGATGGGGAGAGTACTTCTTTGAAAAAGAAGCTGTCTCAGCACCACTGAAGAGGTGTAAAAAATCCTGGAATGTTCTGGAAATTGAAAACACGGGATGAGGTTTCAAAGCCCAAGCTTTGGTTTGCAGTTACACGGGCAGAGTTTGGGATCCTGGCTGTGCCATGTGTGGTCTGTGTCAGCCTAACAAGTTATTAAACTTCCTTGAAACTGCTCCCTCATTTGTAAGATGGTGATGATAATCTTTACTTCACAGGGTCATTGTGAGAATTCATTGAGAAAATTTCTTCAACAAAATATCTTTTGGAAACCTACTACATGCCAGAGACCTCTCCAGACATGGGGATGCGCACCAGTGGATATAACCAACCAGGTCCCTGCCCTCACGAGCTTACCTTCCGGTGGAGGCAGACAGAGGTCAGAGAGAAACCAAGCAGTGATAAGCGGCTGAAAAATAGCAAAGCAGGTGTCTCAGGTTGGCATCCAGGAACGTCCCTGAGATGAGGATGTTAGGGAAGTGTTCCAGGAAGAAGGAAGGGGCAGGGGAAGAAGGGCGGGGAGAGCCAGAGGCCCAGCAAGAGCCAGGCTCAGATAAAGCCCTGCAGAGGGAGCCTTCCGACACTCCTGCCCAGCTTTCCTCGCTCCCTCACCCTCAGTCACTGGTTAAGGGGTGACCAGGGATGGAAACCTCCAGGCTTTTCTGGAACCTTCATCAAAACAGGCTCCATTAGCCCAAGGAGGTTTCTGGGGATGAGAGGAAAGGGGAGAGAGGAAGAAGGAAGGAAGGAGGAAGGAAGGAAGGAAGGAAGGAAGGAAGGAAGGAAGGAAGGAAGGAAGGAAGGAAGGAAGGAAGGAAGGGTTGTAGGGATTATGAAGTTCGGTCCAGTCCTGGCTCATCCATCCCAATGCTCTGTTGCTCACAGAGGCCTGAGGATCTGCAGGCAGGAAGGCTGGGCTTCTCAACATTTACAGATTGACAAAATGTTAATGACTTACATTCCTAAGTACTTGTGCATGTACAAGACACTTTCACATACTCTGGCGACGTAGGCAGGGCAGATAGCCTTGTCTGTGTATGCTCCCTCCCCAGGATGGTCGCGTGATGGTCTCCCAAATAACCATCCCATGCCCTCCTCCCTGGCAGCAGCCATGCTGTCTGGGTAAGACAGTCCCACCCTTGTTCAGGGATCTGAAGGCAGTTTGGTCCAGTGGAGAGAGATGTTGATGGGGAGCCCTGACATCTGGGATCTGAAATTTAGCTTGATAACTGACTGAGCGACCCTGGGCATGTCCCTTCCCCTCCCCAGGCCACAGTTTTCCTTATCTGTGACAGGAAAGGCTTGCACTGTTGACAGATGGTCTCTAATGTTCCTTTCAGCACAGGGATCTTCATATTTCTGAGACTCTAAATTGTCTTGTCTGTGGGAGGGCAGTGGACAGTCCAAGAAGAGGAGCACTAGGATCTGAGTCCAGGTCCTGCCTCTCTCCTGGCCCGCCTCTGTACTCAATCACCAGCTTCTAGAAGCTTCCATGTCTGCATCCATGTGAGGAAGGAGAGCAATTCTTGCCCAAATTATTTTCCTGAGTGAATAAAAGAATACAACATGATAAGGCAGCAGAAAGTGTAAGTTTTACTCTTGCTAATCATTTTGGAGCATCTGTTCCAATCTAGGCATTGTGGTAAGAATTTACATACTTTACATAAGCTAGTACTCAGTCCTGTAAGGCAGGAACTATACTCAGGAGTGTACTGGTAAATGCTTAACAACAGGCACCCTGAGAGAGAGGCCTTGATTTGTAGTATTTGCTCCTTTCTTTCTTTCTTTCTTTCTTTCTTTCTTTCTTCCTCTTTCTTCTTCCTTTCTTTTTTCACTATTGGGGATTGAACCCAAGGGTGCTTTACCACTGAGCTACATCCCCAGCCCTTTTTATTTATAATTTTGAGACAGGGTATCACTAAGCTGCTAAAGCGCTCTTGGGCTCACAATTCTCCTGCCTCAGTCTCTTGAGTCTCTGGGATTACAGATGTGTGCCACTGTGCCCAGCTGTCTCTGCCCCTTTCTGTGATGTTCTGCCATGGCCCACTCCAAGCTGCTGCACCTCCTGATTCTGAATACAGGTTGGGAAGAAATGCATGAAGTTGGCTTTCAGGAGCCAGAAGGAGCTGGCTACAGAGGATCACTAACTATATCCATTTTATTTAGAAG
Source organism: Graphiurus murinus (assembly GCA_004027655.1). Lineage (NCBI taxonomy): Eukaryota > Metazoa > Chordata > Mammalia > Rodentia > Gliridae > Graphiurus > Graphiurus murinus. The sequence goes on along the minus strand of PVLC010007724.1, from coordinate 48,947 downwards.
AAAACGGAGATTCAGATACTGGCTCAATTCACACCATTGTTACCAGCAGAAGCAGGACTGGAATCCAAGCCTGGTCTCCTAAAGCTCCACGCCTTCCTCTGCCCTCCCCTGAGGTCAAGGGGCACTGCCTGTGCTCATGGGGAGCCTGAACTTTGGATCCAAACATGTGAAGCCTGGGTCCACCACTTTCTAGCTGTGAAACCCTTGGGTGTAGATTTGTCTTCCCCTAATTTAAGGCCTAGGTGCCTGTCTCTTCAATGGGAAGTGAGTGCCTAGCACACATGGTTTCTCTGTGGCTCCAACAACATGGCCCTACTTTGCAACAAAAACTGAGGCTCCTGTCCCTCCTCCCTTTGCCAAAGGGTCTATAGCTGAAGGCAGATAGATGCATCCATGGGCGTCTGCTGCAGCCCCACCTGGGGCTTCTCTCCCTCAGACTCCTAACTCCCAGCATTCCAGCACGGTACCTCGTTTCCACCTCTCCTGATGAGCTCAAGCCCAGCAGAAGCCAGAATGCTTCCCAGAGCTGCTGGAACCCTGCACCCCATAATTCAGGATGCATACTGAGCTGTGAAGCCAAAGGAATGCTCTGGAAAAGTAAGTCAATCACCTGATGATTGTTTTCAAACATCATTCCAATGAGCTCAGACCTGTCCATGGGATTAAGCCATCTTCCACCCTCACCCCCGGTCAGGATACTTGGGGCTCAACCTCCCTTTCTTGATATTCAGGGAACAAGGGCAGAAGGGCTGCTGCAGGGCCCAGGGCTGCTTCCTGGAAGCCATGCCCTGTCCTGTGACCTGACCCAGAAGGAGCTCAGCTGCCCTCTCAGAACCTGGACTCACCTGGCATGGCTGGCTCTGGCCAAGGGGGACTGGAGGTCTTTGAGGACATTTGTGAGGGGAGACGTCGTGCTCTCTTTGGGGGCCGGGCCTATCCCCACATCATGTGCTCACTCCTGTCTTACTCATCCTGGAACAGCCTAGGATTTCAAAGATGCACAGCGTGACGTCGACTCTGGTCCTCAGAAGGGGGCAAGAAAGAGATTCCTGGATGCCCTGGGTCCCCAGGGAGCCTGTAGGATGCAGACACAGAAAAGCATAGGCAGGAAACTTAGAGAACAAGAAACAGGAGAAGGGACTTCCTGAGAGCTGGCCTCAGGGGAGCTAACTCAGCAGGTGAACCCAGGAAGCTGGGGCTGTACGAGGACAGGCTTAACCTGGAACTGAGAGGGGGCAGGCTTAGAATGTGAGACGGAGACCATTCTTTCCTTGTGGTAATGAGAACTCAGAGAAAGAGCTCTGGCCCTTGGCAGAAGGATGGAAGGAGAGGTAGGCTGGGGAGAGGTAGGCTGGGAAAGGCTGGAAACCCCCCTGCAATGGGCTGGTACAGGCCCAGCCAGAGTGAGTCACAGGGACCAGCTTGACCTTGCCCTGACATGTGCACAGTGCCATCCAGAGCTTCCCATTAAGAATATGCCTGAGTTCGAGACCAGCCTCAGCAACTTAGTGAGACTCTCAGCAATTCAGCAAGATTGTTTCAAAACAAAAAATAAAAGGGCTTGGTGTGTAGCTTAGAGGTAGAATGCCCCTGGGTTCAATCCCCAGCACCACAAAACAAACAAACAAACAAGGATATGCCTGAGAAGTGCTCTGGGCCAAGATTGGCTGAGCACATTCCAGTCCCTAGGTCGGCAGGGGAAGGGTTCAGAAAGGTTCAGAAGCCAGAGTGACCCTGGAGGGTTTGTCATGTGGTCTTTGCATTAAGTGGGGTGGTAACAGGCAGTGAGAGAGTTTCTCTGTGGGAAACTGGGCTGCACAGGGGTGGTCAATGGGGTGAGCTGGGAGTCCAGTAGGCAAATTCCAGGCTGGCCCAGGGACTTCCTTTGTGGCATCACCCTGGTGTGTTGACCAGGACTGCACCTTCCCAGGGTCTCAAGCCAATCAAGCTCCCAAGAGATGGGAACCTTGCAGACCCACCTTAGCCAGTGCATTCAAACATAACAAGGGTTCCTGGTGCCCATGCCTGCCCCCACCCTAGGTGGACCTAGCCTGGCCCAGAAGCTCCTGGACAGCTGAGACTGTGTGTGTAGCATCTGTGTGAAGTCTGAGGACCACCCATCCCAGCCATGGTCAGGCCCAGTGACCTGCCCAGCCCACTTCAGGACATTCAGCATGGCCCCTGGAGCATTCCTAGATCCAAGGACTTCCAACAGTGTTGGACCAATACTGCACTCCAAGGCTTAACTTTGCTCCTCCCAGATCTGTCACTCCTGCCATCAAAACTGTCACCCCCCGTGGGTACAGACAACTGCTTGGCCACCTTCCTCGGAAGGTGGGTCTCTGCGAGTGGCTGCTGGGAGTTGCCCCAGGATCCGCCCGTGCAGGGCCTTGGCCTCTCCTGTGGCAGCTGTGGAATCCCTCCGGGTGTAGATCTGCTTCAGCTGGATGATGGAGCTGCTGGGTACTCCGCTATCATCCGTGTCCACCCCACGTGCCATAGATGGGGAGCTCCAGGCCGTGAGAGGGGCACAGCTACCCCTGGATCACAGCAATGAGGTCCGGGCAGACGTGGGGGCTGAGCCTCTTCTGGCTCGCTCTTTCTATTAGAGCCCGCCATGCTGCTCCCAGGACCCGGAATCTGAGACACAGGCAGCTTCTGAGGACAGCAGACCACCCCACTCCGCTTTCCCAGGAGAAAGGCAGGGGTGAGAGGCAGGGGGAGCTCTGGCCAGGGCAGGAAAGTGCTATCTAAACACGCCCTGGGGCCTGCATGTCTGGCTGGCTGTCACCCGGGGCCAGGTGGGCCTCTGACACACAGCAGGAATTTTCCATTGGCGCATCCTCAGGCTGGTTGGGATCCAAGGCCTTTTCAAGCCTTTTTTTTTTTTTTGCCTTTTTTTCCTTCCACTCTAGTTGTCTCCTCAGTTCCCATAAAGATACACCTTGGAGTCTGAAGGACGGGACCCTCAATTCTCAGGGAGGCGTTGGGAGCCCCTCCTTTTACCACACAAATACAGAATCCTGGAATATAGGAGAGGAGAGGCACTTTTTAAAAACCTGCACAGATGAAGTTAAAGTTCAGAGAGCAAGGTGATGTACTGACAGTGGATCGAACACAGCTTTGTCTAACCCCGATGTTATCCTATTTCCCCTCTACCAGTTTCCCAGGGTTAAGAGCAAAGGTCACTGGGATGCCACTGAGGGAAGTCCAAAGAGGGAGCTGCAAATAAGAGCTGAGCCATCTGTGTGCAGACAGTGCTGGGTCACAGAAGTCCCCGACATGGACAGCAGAGTATGCAAGGACACTTGCTTCCCTGTGCTCCTGTCACTCCGGGCTGGCAGTGGCAACTCCAGCAGCTCTTTCTCAAAGGCAAGGCCTGTGGGGTGGCCCACCCCTCCTCACAGTGTTTGGAATGTTTCCTGGGTTGCAGCAGAAGCACCTGACCCAAACCTGGTGAACTAGTATGGAATACAGACAGGGAGGCCGGGCCCCACACTGGGGGCTATCTGGGCTGAAGCCCACCTTAGTCTGGTGGGATCTTTGTCAAATCGTGCAGTGGGCCCCAGAGGACAGCCACAGGTGGGAGGCTTATTCCCAAGGTTGTGATCCTGGTAGTTAGGGCAGTACCTGCCTTAGGGCAAGTTCATGGTTAAGGAAAAAAGAATGACCCAGCAAGTCAAATGGCGTTCTACAGGCTCCTTCCTGGACCCTGGGACTATTTCCCAGAGTCATAACCAACTCTCAGAGCTTGGGCCTTCGCAAAGAGGGCCTCCGGGAGACTCCAGCTTGTTCCAGGAGCTGAGCAGGTGAGGAAGGAGATGACTGGAAGACCTAAGCACCATTTGACCGGAGTGATCTCTCATCTCTGAGAAAATCCTAGAGTCAGACACTCAGCAATGCAGTGTTTCCCAGAGTAACACCTATGGGGAAAAACAAAAAAGTCTAAGAGTGTTAGAGAAAAGGTTTCCCATGATCAAATCAATTTGGGGAAGCAGGTTAAGCCAATCCTGATTCCTCAAGTATTCTGCAATTTTCCTGTAGTTATCTTAGGTGGTGGTTCTCAACTGGGAACCACTTTGTCCCCCAGAGGACATTTGGTGATGTATTCAGACAGTTTTAGTTGTCATAGCTGGAAGGGTGCTACAATCCTGGTATTTAGTGTGTAGAAGAGGCCTGAGTGCTACTTAAACATCCTACCATACATAGGACAGCCCACAGCAAAGCAGTGCCCCACTCACAGCATGAACAGCGCTGAGACTGAGAAGCCCTGTTTTCAAGCACTGCAAACTCCCAAGGGAGGTGTCCAGGGCCACAGTGTAGAGAACACCTGTCTGTCATTCTCTTGGGCCATCCGGCACCTGCTCTCCCTCCCTGGGTTTGAGGACGACCCCTATGTCTTCAGGCAGAGGCTGCCTCCCAGGGAGATAGCTGAAAGTGCACTGAATTCCATGCAAAGAAGAATCAAATGCAAAGAAGCAGGACTATGCAGAACTCATTGCATAGTAGGGGAGGGAGGTGGCGGCATCAGTAGTCGGCCTCCAGAGGCTGCAGCTGCGGTGGCGGTTCCAGAGGCAGCATCCAGAGCTGGCAGAGCTGGTAGCCCAAGCTGAAGTGTCTGAGCAGCAATGGTGTCCTCCTAGGGCCAGCCATACAATGTGACTTTGGGTATTTTTCCTGGCTGCTTTGTCTTTGACCTTGATTTTCTGACCCTTTGGGAGATTTTTTTGAGCCACCCCAGGTCCTTAGAATAACTCCTTTCTAAGCTTAAATTAGAAGAACTAGCTTCTGCAGCTTGCAATCAAGGACTGAGTGAGGCTAAATTCCCCAAATGTATCTGAGCACAGGATTCTTTCTTTTGCAAAGCAGCTCAAGGAACCCTTGTTCCCTACGTATACTTTGAAGGACATTGACTGAAGTGAGAGTCAACTAGGGATTTGCACAACCGCTGCTCCAGCCAGAGCCTGCAATGGCTCTCCTCTGCCCCAGGCCCAGGGCCATGGGGGTGCCAGCATCTGTCTCCTGGTCCCCCTGGATCATAACTACGCTACAGTGACCCTCCTCTCCAGTGCCAACAGGAGTTGAGAATAACCGCAGCTGCCAGCAGCCGCAAGAACCAAAACATAATCAAAGCATAGAGGTAATCGGGCTTGTCAACGAAGGTAGGAGAAACTGGAAATGTGCATCCAAAATCTGTTTCTTGATTCTGTCATGCTGCTGGTGGGTCGGAGGAAGATTTAAAAAGGAACTTGAGGTGTTGAGAATCTCAAAAGTGAGGAGTCCACCTGTAATCCCAGTGGTTGGGAGGCTGAGGCAAGAAGATCTCAGGTTCAAGACCAGCCTCAGCAACTTAGCAAGACTCTCAGCAACCTAGTGAGACCCTGTTTCAAAAAATAAAAATAAAAAGGACTGGGGGTGTAGCTTGCAGATAGAACACCCCTGGGTTCAATCCCCAGTGCCCCTCCCCACCCACCCCCCACACACAAAATCAGAAATTGGGGAGTAGGAAGAAACTTTCAGAGAAGGTCAGGTACCCACCCAGAGGAGAATGAAGCTGTTTGGGGGAATTCTATGTCCAGATTTCATGGAAGGTGCTAAGCAAGACCTATTTCAGTATGTTTAAAGAGCAAATTTTAATGCTATTCAAATACCTATCAGGCACCAGGCATTAAGTGGGTGCTGTGGAACTGTGATGAAGAAAACAGACATCTTGATCTGTCCCTGCCACCCCCCTCCGGAGCCTATGGCCTCCTGGGGAGACCCACATTCAGCCCTTAGGATGCAAGAGAACTTTCAGTCAAAATGGTGTTTCACCATTCGAGGAGAGGTGAGTGCTGGAGGAATGGAACCTGCAGGAGCCCGCCCTTTCTGGCCTCACCAGGATTCCTTGAGGAAGAGACTTCAGAGGAGGCAGGGTTCACAGGGGGTCAAGATAGAAGGAGCACGATGGGTTTGGGGACCTCAACGCCTTGCTGGGGGGGTAGGGCCTGGCAGAGGCAACATGGAGGATCCTGTCTTCATCGTGAGAGTGACGGGAGCCATCCCAGGGTTGGGACTGGAGCCACGTGACATAGGGCTGAGAGGAGCTGGAAACCAGAAACACGACGTGGCCTCTTAGAGAAGGGTGCAACTTGAAAATAGGGAGGCGGAAGGGAAATGCACAGGCCCTACAGCGTGCCCTGGCGGCAAGTGCTGCTTCACGTAGGACGTTGCATCTGTAGCAGAGCAGGAGGGACCGTCCATGTAAGCAGTCCAGGCCCGGGCAGAGGCGGAGCATGGGTTTCCATGTATGTGTCCCAGGCCTGAAGGCTGTCTGAGAGATTCTAGGAGAAACCAGGGCAGGGGGCAGGGAAGAAGCGGGGGACCCATGCACACAGAGGGGCTGGCAGAAATCTTAGACTTGACAGGTCCAACTGCCCCCTTTCCAGATGAGGAAACTGAGGCTCGGGGTTCGGTGGCTCTTTAGCCTCTCCTGCCCTGCCTTTAATGCTTTAATGCTGCTCCAGGCGTGTGTGTGTGTGTGTGTGTGTGTGTGTGTGTGTGTGTGTGTGTGCGTGCCCGCACATGCACATGTACGTGTATGGCTGAGACAAGGCCATTCAGTTCTCCTCTATCCGTAATCCAGGCTGGCTGTGATGTCGGCATGAATTAAGATGTTTATAGAAATAAAAAAAAAATTTTTTTAAAAGCTTAGGAAAGAAGTTAATCTCTATACAGGGGGGCATCCAGTTTCAGAAGGTTAATGTCTTGGTTTTTTAAAATCCCTTTTCTGTTTTACTCAAAGAGGATTTGGTGTTCCCAGTCCCAGCTGGGAGCTGAAGAAAACAGAGCAGCAATTCTCAGCTTGCTGCCTGTCCCTGCTGCTCTAGGCCTCTCTTGCTGGACTTAGGGACAGGGGTGCCAGAACCTGACCTAGGCTCAAGTCAGCTCCATGCCTCAATTTCCCTCTCTGTATGGAGGCCTGAGGCTTCCCTTTCTGTCCCTCTCTCCACTCTTGGAGAAAAGGTTGGTCTGGCTCAAGTGCAAAAGGAGAAGCTGGAGAAGAAGCAGAATCTACAGTTGAGGCTGTTGAGGGGACCTGTCCCGGCAGCTGAGGGGGGCTCTGGAGGTGGGTGCAGAGAGAAGAGAAGATGCACAGACCTCAGTGCATTATGGAGAATAAGCCAGGCATCCAGCCTCCCCCATCCCTTGTCCTCCCTAGAGGAATGGGGATAACAGTAGCCACATTTGCACGGGATGTGCCCTTAAAACTGGTTTCGGGACAGACATGAGAATGTATTGCTGGCAAGTCCCTTGGCAAGTGGACAGAAGCTTTGGTGTGACCATTGGTCTCCCCACTCAAGTGTATGAAGATGACCACCTCCTGGAGTCCCAGTCCCTCCGACCCAGCAGCTCCCTGCCCCCAAATCCCAGGCAGAAGGCCACACTTCCAGGGTATCCCAAGATGAACTGCCCGCCCCCTTCCCCAGGGCTAATCTCAGTCCTACAATAAAAATACAAGTTCCAGTGCCTCCAGATTCCCAAGGGCAACACAGCTATCTGCTCCACCCTGGTGTCGCTGCCGCTGTCAGGAGCTCCATCGTCCTTTTTCTACAAAGATTTTTCTTGCTCGGAAACAACAGGGTTTGAGGTCACTCGATCAAGTCTACATGCTAGCATGGTGTTGACCTGGTACCTTGCCCAAGCTGGGCCTCTATTCCTCGTCTGTGAAATGGGACTTTAGAGCTGGGTGTGGTGGTGCATGCCTATAATATCAGGACTTTTGAGGCTGAGACAGGAGGATCTCAGGTTCCAGACCAGCCTCAGCAACTTAGGGAGACCCTCAGCAACCAAGCAAGACCCTGTTTCAAAATAAAATAGAGCTGGGGGTATAACTCAGAGGTAGAGTGCCCCTGGTTTCAACCCCCAATACCCCCTCCCCCCAAAAAAGGGACTTTAGACCAGCTGAGCTTCTCCACCACACACAGGTCCCCTCGGGCACTCCAAGATTCTAAACTCCTAAGCACCTGCAGAGTCTCACTGGCCTCTGATCAGCTCAGTCCTTCCACCGCCCGCCCACCCCAGGCGAGACCCAGGAATCCCCTTCCCCTGCTGGCCTCCGAGCTTATACTCTCCCTCCGCCTTCTGCTGCCTCCTGAGATCTGCTCTGGAGAAACGGCAGCATTCTCTGGCCAGGAGGCCTGTCGTGATTCAATTCATCAAGCATTTATTAATAGACCTGGGGGTTGCCTGGCATGAAATTAAGGGGCAGAAAAGGACCGTGGAGCCTACGGGGTAACTTCTTCCTAGCCCAGGCGCTGGGGCTCCCTCCCCCAGGGCAGTGGCAGGCCATCATCAGACACCCCAGGGCCTCTGGCAGCCGTTTTCCCACTTGTGCTCTCGGATCCAGCCAGTTACAGCTCATTCCTTTGCGCACATTGTTCCTTAACGACATCATTTTTTCCATCTCTCGGACGGCTCTGCGCCCTTCCGCCTGAGCGCTGCCTCCCTGCTGACCCCCGCTCCCTGACATGCGGAGGTTTCCGTGGGACACCGGATGGCACCATCTCTGGATCATGGCAGATCTGCGCACTCTGAGCCCGGGTTCCCCCTTCCCCCTGCCTCCCCATGGCAACCCAGCGCCATGACCTCATCATGCATGTGGCGGATGGTCCCTTCCCCTTCAGATCCTGGGGACACCGCTGGGACCCTGGAGACACCACTTTTCTCCCAGGCCTCCAGACCAAAGTCCCAAAGACACCCTTCGGTTGGTGCACCTAGGTGGAGGCCCGCCTGAGTCCTTGCCGAGGTTGGGTGCCTGGGCACTGTGCCAGCGTGGGCCGTGGACAGCTCTGCCCCTCATCTCCACGTGACCTGGGTCCTCAGCGTGTTCCCCCGATGCTCCTCTCTCCCAGCCCCTTGGTGAGCTGGGTTGCTTGGCCTCATCCACAGCTCGTCCACCCTGCTTCCTCCTCCAAGTGAAGCATCCATCCGTTCTGGGTGCTTAGTCTTGGCCCTTCCCACCCCTTCCTCTCGGTGCTACTCATTCATTCGTGTGACAGTATTTTTCTAAGCTCTGTGAGCCAACTCAACTTTGCTGGCACCCTCTGTTTTTATCCCCTCATGTTGCCTGGCTCTGACCCCCGTCGTTTGCTAGAGAGGCAGCCCGGCAGAGAAGGACAAGCGCAGACTCTGGAGCAGACTGATCTCGGTGTGAACCCTGGGTCTATTTAACTGTAAGAGCTTAGATAGGTGGCTTCACTGTAGGCCTCAGTTTGCTCATGGATAAACTACCAAGGGTACCATTCCAAAGGTGGTTTATGTGTGTACCTGGTATAATGTGTATTCCTAGCCTAAAGACAAGAAAGAACATGGTGCACTTAGAGTGGCAGGGGCAGAGAGTCCTAAGGGAAGTAACAGGAATGGAGCCCAAGAGGTGAGCTGGGCAGATCGTGCAGGACAGGGGATATGGGCTTGACTGAGGACTAGGAAGAACCAGAACCCCATGACCTCGTCGTGTGATGCCCCAGCCTGCATGTTCCTCCTGCCTCCAGATCACACGCAGGGTCCTTTGGCTGGCAGTTGAGGCTTTCTAACGCCCCCCAGACTAGCCTTCTCTCTCAGCACCCCTGGAAGGAGATGGGACATAAGGGGTTTCTTCTCTACAGCTTCTCTCTTGGCAAATAGTTAATGTCAGCAACGCTGAAGAGAGGGACGATCCAGGCCTTCCTCAGGGTTCCGGTCCCTTCCTCAGCCCCACACCCCTCCTTCTCTTCCAACTGAGCCAGACTCAGAAGAATCAGCTCTCCGTGACCCCAGTCCCAGGCCAAGGTTGCTTCTTGTGACCTTGCACTCCCCCTGGGACATGCCCAAAGGCTCCGTGTGGCCGAGCAACGCCACCGGTTGCCACTCAGTGCCAAGGCTCCTCTCAGAGGACAGACCAAGGTTCTCATCTAATCCCATGGACACCAGTCATCTGAGACCACCAAGGCCAGAGGAGCTGGAAGTCAAGTGGCCACAAGGTCTGATCCAGCAAGGCCACGCTGCCTCCCAAACCGCAGTCATGCAAATAGAAACCGAGAGAAGGGCTAGGAGGGAGAAGGGCCAGGCCCCAGCTTACAACAGCCTCACCGTGGAACGGAGTCAGATCTTCTCGTTTACCACCTCGCAGGAGGCTCCCAAGCATGGCTGGGGCAGGCCCTGCGGGGACTGCTCTCCTTGTCTCCCCGAGTCTGAGCAGAAGAAGCTGAGGCTCAGAGACAGCCATCGCTCACCCAAGGTTCCACAGCTGACGCTGCAGCGGGCTCTTGCCTTCTGGTCCCTTCCCCTGGCTGCCCAGCTGGTGAGTTTGGGTCACACCAGCCACTTGGAAGAGACTGATGTTTAAAATCCCTCATCCGCATCCTGACCGTGTCCAAGAATGTTTCAAGGAGTTCTTCCTCTGGGAAAAGAAAATGCCACAAGAACTATGGCGGAGGGACGGCCATCGCCATGGCCACAGCTCCATCTCCACCTCATTTCCAACACCCCCTCCCTCCTCTTTATATCCTGACATGACCCAACTTCCCTGACGAATCTGCAGCCCACAAGCCCCTAAATTGTGGTTTCCAAAAGTTAAGTGTTTGGGGGAACACACATTCATAAAATTTCTAGAGGAAAACTAAGAATATCAATATCAATATATATTTATGTAAAAGTACACACATATATATTTGTAAAAATATATTCTTCCAGTTATTTTTTTCAAACAGAGTCAGAATAAGTACATCCCATAGTATACAATTCCATGTTTGGAGATTTCAGACAGGCTTTTCTCTATCTGGTCAGCTCACTTTAACCTAGATGAGAAGCCAAACCAGCTGGGCTGGCTGGACTGGAGTGTCATGCTTGCAGTGGATCCTCTCTAGCCGATTCCTTTGACAGACAGGAAAACTGAGGCAAAGGTCTGAGCAGGGCCATCCTCAATGAAATTAAGCTCGTTAGTGGCAGAGCCAAGTTCCAGCCGGGGCCTTTGAGTGCCATTCAGGGCTGTTTCTACAGTGCCGCAGCCAGCCCGAGGTGGCCTAAGCTCTGGGTAGCCTGGAAGGGCCGAAGGGACCACTTTGGGAGCAGTGCTGGCCTCAGATGAGCCTGCCAGGCCTGTACCCAGCTGCTTTGATGTTCCTGCTCACGCATGTGTCTGGCTCAAACGGCTGTCCCTTTGGACTGCTGCAAGGGGCTGATTAGGTGTAATTGCTTTGCTGGGAGCGAGCTATCTGCTTAATAGAATCAGCTACCAGTAATTAGCCTGCCAGAGGCCCATTGCCCTTGCTGGAGTCCCAGGGCCTCCAGACCCCTACTCCAACCTGTGCATGTGGGACCTCTGTAGGAGGCAGCGTGTATGGCACATGCGGTGGGCTTAGGGCTTGTTTGGGGGAGCTGAGAGAAAGCAGTGCAGTGGTGGCTCAGCAGCGACAACCCCAGAGCTGCCCTTCCTGTGGCCAGGGGCCAGGGAATTACAGCATTTCCAGGTTGGAGGGACGAAGAGCCCAGCATAGACAGACTGCTCCAAAAATGTTGGACTGCACCCAACTGAATCACGAAGGGCATCTAGTCCAGCAAAACTCAATACATTCAACAGACAAGTTGAGAGGCATTTCTGCTAGGTGTTGGGCACAGTACTAGCTCCTAGAATTCTAAAATGGCCTCAACCCAAGGGATCAACCTTTGGGGGTCGCACACCCCTCTTAACCAGGAGCTCATTACCATCCTGGGCAGCTCATTCCTTCTTTGGGGGCATGGAGAATGCTCCATCTTTAGTTGCCCTGAAAGTTCTTTGCTGGTAGTTTCACCCCCACAGATGGCTGGCCTCTTCTAGGCCACAAAGAGCAAAGCTCATCCCTCCTCGTGTGACAGCTCACATGTCCCCTGAGTCTTTTCTCCAGGCTGAACATCCCAAGTTCTCTCCTTGTGCTGCATACATCATGCTGGTAAGGCCCCTCATTAATGTGATTGACAGGCTGGAACCTGCTTGTTTGTCAATTCCTTTCTCCCAGCATGGTCTGGAGCCCAGCAGCTGGGACCACAGGACTCAGGATTCCTCCCTGGGCAGAAACAACTGCAGCCATACCCAGAGCACGACACTCCCGAAGAGTGCCACAGTGGCCGCCCCAGCCCCTCCACCGAGGGAAGGACACCCACAGCTCATTGGGAGCAGTCATCTCTCTTGTCCTCTCCCCTGCCCTCACACACACACACACACACACACACACACACACACACACACACACTGCTGTGCACACTCAGGCACCACTCAATACTCACTGGCTGATTAATCACTGCAAGTGCTATTATAATTATTGTGTTTGGTGCTAAGAACAGGCTGCCTCTGCCTGCTTCTCAGAAGCCATAAACCTGCAAAGAAGGATTTCAAGATTTGTGAGCTGTTGACTACATCTTGGGGCCCTCTCTCTCTCTCTCTCTCTCTCTCTCTCTCTCTCTCTCTCTCTCTTCTTTAGCAGTGATGTTTGTCAGGAAAGGTAGCCTATGGCCACTCCAGAATCTCTGCAGAGGACAATCACAAGGTACATGGTTCTTGCAATGAGAAGGGTGAGTTTAGGGAACTTATCTTGTAGCTATGGATTGGAAAGTCAAGAAAGCCGAGCACGAGTCCCAACTATATGCTTTGAGGCCTGGAGGTGCTCACTGCCCCTGCCAGGCCTCAGTTTCCTCACAGGTACCTGGGGGTCAATGTTTTCCCAGCTTTAATTATTCTGTAAAACTTGGCAAACACAGAGAAGAGTGCAGGTGGAGGGGAGACATGAAGGCTTGGGTGGTAGAGGAAGAGGAAAAGAAGAGACCTGGGCTGCAGCCCAAACTCCTAGTCACAGCCGTTTGCACACGCATACACACGCACATGTGCACTCACACCAGGCTAGAGAACAGTGGCCGGCTTTCTCTGGGTCACACTCTTCTCTTACCTACTGGCCTGCCCAAGACCCCAGGAATGTCTGTGTCTGTCCTGCTTCTCTGCCCTAAGTGCAGAGAGGAGGACATTTCAAAGAAGAAAAGAAAAGGGAGGAGAGGTGGAAAATGAGTAGAAAGTAGGTAGGCATAGATGGCAAAAGCAGAACACTGAATTATACTGGTATGGGGAGGATGAAGCAGGCCATCTCCTGCAAGACATGGAAAGCAAGACGGCCATGTTTAGTGATACGCAGGGGCATGTGACCACCTCTGGCTCTGTGTCCCAACTACAGCAACTTGAGCATGCATGTGTGAGTATGCTCATCACAGGGCTGGACTCACAGTCTCAGAGAAGGCCGCTGAGAAGGCCCTGTCTAGGGGAAGAGGTCCATCAGATGTGGGACATGCAGCTTTGGGTTGAAGACTCAGGCTTTATGCTAATGATGGTCAGGAGCAAGCCTGTCCCTATAACAGCTCCACAAAGACCAATTGTTCCTCACTCTCACTAGTAGGAGAACCAAGACCACTCCTGGGCTGGGGCTTTGAGTCTGAGCCCACAATGGGACCAACGAAGGATGGCTTTCTCCCCAGGTTACACAGCTCAACTGGGGCAGGACTAAGAGGCCCAGGTGTCCAGCTTCCCAGCCTGGCTCTCTCCCAACAGCCAACAAAGCCTCGCTTTGCTAACAGTTGCCTTTTGTGTTTGATTTGGGCTCCAGATGTTAAACAAACAGTATCTCTTGACAAACGCAAGCCAGCTGCAGTGGGACTAGTTATGCTCCATAAAGTCAGGCTAATCCCCGACTTCTCTCCCTATAAAGATCCACCAAGAAACACCTCCATCACACTCAGAGCACCCTAAATCTCACCGGCCTGCAGTCCAAGGCCGTGACTCCTGGTGCGGTGATCTGTGTCCCCCTCTCAGGCCTGCCCCTGCTCTGGACAGCTCTTCCTACAGTGACCCTTGAGCTCTGCCAACACACCCAAGTCAGCCAAGCTGACCAGAAGAGATGGAGGAGTGTGTGCCGAGCCCTTGTCTGTGCTGGCTGCTGCACAAAGGGCCACGGGGTACAGAGATGAACAAGGCCTGTCCCTGCCCTGCAGGAGTGTTTGATCTGGTCTAAACAGGAGGAACCAGAATTTCACGTGAGGCTCTGGTCCAGCTCATAACTAACGGAATCAGGATTTGAACCTGGCCTGTCTAATTTGGGGTCAGCTCCTCCACTCCCGCACTCAGTGGCCCTGCCCTAACCACCAATGAAACTGCCAATAAAGCAGGGCCAAGAAGCAATGGACAGAGGGGTCCCTGTGTCCCCATCCCTCACACCACATTCTCAGCCACTTTAGAATGAGCATTGCTGGTCAAAGGGCAAGACTCTCAGTATCCCAGAATGCCAGAGCAGAAAGGGATCTTTTGGAATAGTCAAATCTTTTGTCTTATTGAAAAGGAAACTGAGGCACAGACAGGCTGTGCAGCTCTCCCAGTCCATCCAGCAGCACTGACACTAAACCCCAAGCCTCTGGACTCCCAGGATAACACCCTCCCCATGAAAAGGTGTGCATCCTTGCTCATTCGGACACTCATACCTGTCTGTATCCTCCTCTTCCCCGACAGGAAGTTGGCTTGTTCCAACTTTAGAAATGTCTATCTGCAGTCACAGAAGCAGGTGGCCCGGTTTTTCTGCCTGAGGCTTGGCCACCTATGCCCCTCTCCCACTGCTGCTGCTGGTCTCGAACCTAGCAGGTACAGGATTCTTGAAGGCTTTCGCTTGTGTACTGAGGACCCAAGGAAACAGGTGAAGCAGCTCTGATGTACAAGGCACCAGAGGAAGAATAGCAAAAGTAAGAAGGGCCTCCTAGGCAGGAGGAGTAATGGCTGAATTGAAGATTAGACAGGAATTTGGAAGCTTAGGAGCCAGTGGATCTAATGGGAGATGACTGGGGAATGTTTCATTGACACAGTGGTCTTTGAGTTGGGCTTTGAAGCATGAATAAGAGGTCAACAGTCAGACAGGAGAGGCAAGGAGGTACCAGAATTGGGAAAATGGGCATAAGCAGGCCAGGAAGGTCACAGGATGCTATAATGAAGGGAATGTATGTGTTTCTTGGCCCCAAACCTTCCATCTATGGATGCACAAACCAAGGCACAGGGAGAAGGAATGACTGGCCCCCAATGCTAGGCAGAGACAGGCTGGGCGGGGCAGGTATGGGCAGGCCCGAGGAGTCCCACACAGAAGGAAGTGGGATGGACTGCCAGGTCTGTGGCACAGTCCACCCCAGGTCAAGAGGGCATTCTTCCCGCAAGTCCCAGGAGCTCCTCAGAAACCTGGACAACGCCAGCATGGCTCCCCCACCCCAACTCCCGCTCCGTAGGAGACAGGCTGCAGCAGGAGCAGGAAGGAGGAGACTGGGCGGCCTTTGTGGGCTCCCGGGCCACGCACAGGCACCCTCATCCATGCGTAATGGGTGTCACATGCCGTGGAACATGGACCCCACTTCCCCCTCACTCACCGTGTGGACTTCAGCAACCCCCCTCCTGCTCTGGGCCTCAGTTTCCTCATCTGTAACGTGAGAAGTCTGGACTAGATTATCTCTAAAGGTTCTTGCAGTTCTGAAGTGCTGTGAGAAGAACCTTCATCATAATTAATAATAAATGGCCTGCCCCCAAAGAGAGCTTTTTCCCTTTTCCAAAGCTCTTTCACGCGTAATATTGCCTTTTGTCTGTACAGCAGTCTGGCTTGGCAGCCAGAAACAAGCAGACCCTGGACACACAGCATCCTCACCCTGAAAAACAGGTCCAGCAAGACATTTGCACATCTAGACAGACTTTGCGGGGGACTGGTTTCTGGAGTGATTGTGACCAGGAGCCAACATGTCATAAGTGCACAGAACCTAATCTGGACCCAAGCCTGGGGAAGCGGGGAAGGCCTGCGTGACCTTGGACAATTGTCTTGCCTGCAGCCTCAGTGTCTCCATCTATAAAATGGTCACAAGCATAAGCAAGACCTACCTAATGCACCTAGCCAAACATGCAGCAGATGCCTGATAAACACTTGTGGGTTGTGGCACCTCTGGGGTGCCATTGAAGAGGATGTGGTGTCTAGCAGGGACAGGCCAGCCCAGGACGTGGCAGATGGTAACCCCCACCCCCAGCTGCCTCCTGAGTCTGCCCTCAGTCAGGGGCCTTGGGGCTCTTCCATGTCTGCGTGGCCTATGCCAGGGTCCCGTGAAGGACTTTGTGACCCTCCTTGGCGCAGGGACTTGCATTCCGATCATTCTGCTCGCTCAGCCCATCCAAGTCCAGAGCTGTTTGGAGCTGAGTGAGGCCTGTGGGATCATCTGCCCCAACACCTCACAGAAGAGATAAAGACAGGAGGCTCTGCGAGGGGCAGCGACACCTCGCCCGAGGTCCCACTGAGGTCTTTGGGCCACAACAGTCACCATGTCGACAAATGCAGGAAGGAAGGCGCAGGGACCTTGCCCCGGTTCCTCCAGTCTATCTGTGTGCCTCCAGATCTGGGCCCCACCTGCCCTAGTTCAGCCAGATCCTAGTCCTGTGGGGACACCCCCAGGTGGCATCCAGCGCTCTCTCTGGCAGCCCAAGCCAAGTTCTGCCTGGCACGCTAGTTCAGGACTGTGCATGGATGTCAGGAAGCCTGAGAGCCCTTTCGGAGCACAGCAGGGGGCCAGGGCTGCCAGCCTGAGCTTCCTCAGCCAGTGAGCTGGGGAGAGACCCGCTTCAGGAGGGCACAGGTCCACAGCTGGATCCTTCTAGTTTCTAAACAGCCTGAGCCTGGGGCAGGGGAGAGAGCAAGGCCTGTGGGGAAGGAAAGCTCAGCTGAGTCCCAGTGCTGTCACCAACTCGTGTGCCTACCTACCACTTCACCTCTCTCGGCCTCTGAGCACGAGGCAAAAGGCCCAAGGTCCCTCCCTCGGGTGGAGGGTGCAGGAGGGGCTCTCTCTGCCTGTCCTTCCCCCTTCTTTGCTTTGCTGTCTTTTTCTGTGGCATTAGTTTCTCTCCAGTTCTTCGGATCTCTCTGTCTGTTGCCTTGCGACTTCCTGCCTGCCTCTTCTTTTCCTGGGTGTGTGTGGCTGACTACCTCTGGTTTTGAATCCTGGGCCACACACATCCCTTCCCCCGGCCTTTCACTGCCTCCTTCTCCCTTTCGCTGTAGTTATCTGTGTCTAGTTCTCGTGTTCTCTCTCTCTCTCTCTCTCTCTCTCTCTCTCTCTCTCTCTCTCTCTCTCTCTCTCTCTCTCTCCATCTCTCCCCCTCTCCCTCTCCCTCTCCCCGTTCCTGTCTCCCTCCCTCTGTCCTGCCCGGGCTCTCCCGCTCGCTCCCCT
The DNA here is from genome assembly GCA_004027655.1 of Graphiurus murinus. Taxonomy (NCBI): domain Eukaryota; kingdom Metazoa; phylum Chordata; class Mammalia; order Rodentia; family Gliridae; genus Graphiurus; species Graphiurus murinus. The sequence goes on along the minus strand of PVLC010007724.1, from coordinate 31,679 downwards.
TCCTTCCCCCTCCGCCAGCCCCCCTCCCGCGGCGCGGCTCCCCAGTCCTTATTTGGCTGGGCGGGAGGGCTGGCGGGAGGCGGCGGCCGGCGGGTGGGGGGCGGGCGCGGGGGCGGGCGCGGGGCCGGGCGGAGGAGGGCGGTGGGTGGTGCTGAAGGGACAGCTCCGCGGCGGCTGCGGCGGCGGCGGCGGCGGCCCCCGGCGCGGAGCGGGTGCCGGCGCGGAGAGCGGCGAGCGCAGCCATGCCCCAGGCCGCCTCCCGGGCAGCAGCAGCGGCGGCCGGGGCCGGGGGCGCCGGGGGACCGGCGGCGGCCCGGGAGAGACGATGAAGCGGCAGAATGTGCGCACGCTGTCGCTCATCGTGTGCACCTTCACCTACCTGCTGGTGGGCGCCGCTGTCTTCGACGCGCTCGAGTCGGAGCCCGAGATGGTCGAGCGGCAGCGGCTGGAGCTGCGGCAGCAGGAGCTGCGGGCGCGCTACAACCTCAGCCAGAGCGGCTACGAGGAGCTGGAGCGCGTCGTGCTGCGCCTGAAGCCGCACAAGGCCGGCGTGCAGTGGCGCTTCGCCGGCTCCTTCTACTTCGCCATCACCGTCATCACCACCATCGGTAACTACTCGGCGCGCGGGGGGCGGGGACCCGGGCCGTCGGGAGCCTGCTGCGGCTGGGGGGTTCCGGCAGAGAGGGGCTGGGCGCCCAAACCCCGCGCTGCCAGCACCCCGCGTTCGGCCCGGCGTGTCTGCTCTGCGGGGACCGCACTCGGGGGAGGTGTCGATTTCTGGCTCCAGACCCGAATCTCCGGCCGGGCCAGCCCTAACTTGGCCCTGCCAGGCTGCGCGGGGACCCCGGGGGACTCCAAGTGTGTGAGAGGGGCAGGGACGGCTGGCGGAGGCTCGGGGAGGAGGGGTGTGGCCGGGCTAGGCCCCGGAGCTCGGCGGCGCTGAGTAGGAGCGGCGGGAGCGCGCGACTCCTCCGGGTCCCTGCGGATGGGCTTCCGCACCCGGGTGTCTACACCTGCCGGCTCCAGGAAGGCATGTCGGTGCCGGTACGCGGCACTCCGCGGCACTTGGGGCCACTCTGGATGCCAGGAACACCCTGTAACTGCAGCTGTGAGTGCCGCTCGGCTGTGTGTGTGTGTGTGTGTGTGTGTGTGTGTGTGTGTGTATGTGTGTGTGTGTATTCAGCTCCAGGAGTTTGGGCACCCCCAGCCAGTGCCTGTAATTTTCTTAGGGCAGCAGAGCTGATGCTGGAAGCCCGATCTAGCCCTGTCAGCCTTCCTCTCTCCGCTGTCCCAGCAAAACAGTCACCTTACAGGGATGGCTCCATTTCTCTTTTACAAGCCAGGGCAGACTCCATGGAGGAGGCCACATGCACACCCATGTCCTGTGACACCACAGGCACACAGGTACACACACACACACACACACACACACACACACACACACACCATAGCATACAAATGGATGTCCAAAAAGCATTTCTAGCCAGGCCCTGGATGGTGCCACTCAAGTGTCCAGGCAGGATGAGACACCGTACACACTCCCCAGGACCCTACTATTCCATCCCAGCTCCATCATTACCCTGCTTTATGACCTTGGGCAAGTCCCTTCCCTGCCTGGGTCTCAGGCTCTTGGCCAGACAAGGAGAAGCTGGCCAAAATGATCTCAAGGGCCCTTCCCAGTCCTGACGTGCTTGGATTCTCAGATTGGAAACCCACCTTCCCCCAGCGCCCACTGGGATGGCTTCCCGAGCTGTTCCCTTCATCTTTCCCCAACCCCTCTCCTCTCCCTGAAGCCCTCCTTGCCTTGGCTGAGCTCCCAAGGGCTCACTGCCATTTGGCGTGGTCCAGGACAAGATGGCAGTGTTTTCCTGAAGCCAACAGGAGTTGAGCGGGTAAAAGGCAGAACCAGACGCTGTCTGTCCACTGCAGGACTCTGCTCTGAGGCTCTGCTGCTCTCTGGAGACCCAGGACCTGCCCAGAGAGGAGCCTGAAAGGGACCAGACCATGTTCGATCTAGGGTGCCTCCCCTCTCACACCGGGCTGCCACCTGCCCGAGTTCCAGTAGCTGTTACACTGTTGGAGAATCAGACTGACTAGCCATCCACAGATTTTCCCTCTGCCTTTTCCCACATCAAATCCTTGCTTATTGCCCTTTTCCTTCTCAGTCCTGTGGTCCCCAGCTCACAGTGACCTCCCAACTGGCCTCCTTGCCTCCAGTCTTATTCCCCCAACAAATCACTCATCCTGGGACAAAACTGCCAGAAGAAGTCTCCCAAAGCCCAGCTCCCACTGTGCTGATCCCCTCCTCAGAAGCCCCAGTGGCTCCTTCACTGCCCACAGAATCTGGTCCATGCTCCTTATCCTAAATTTTAAGGACTTTTATACCTGGCTCCAACCTGTACGTCTGACTTTACTCTCACTTCTTACTTACACGACCCCTCTCTACTGCAGCCAAACTGCTCCCCTGAGAAACACCAAAAAGGCATGTCTGGCCTGCCTTTTTCCGCATCTTCTATTTCTCTTTTCCAAGCTAACTATCTAGATCCAACTCAAATCCCATCTCCCCTGCAAAGTCTCCCGGCCACTCTTCTGGATGACTGCAGGATTTAGTGTCAAGACGACCTGGGTGACCAGTGCAGGCTCTTTCGAATGGTTATTTACATTTAGTGGATGTGCTTGGGCTCTTTCACCACAGGATAATTAATCTCCAAGTGGGCGGAGCCCTCCGGGGCCCATCACTGAGCTTCTAGTGCGAGCACAGTGCCCAGCGGCCATGAGCACTCAGAAAATGCTGCTGACGGTTCTGAGGTGTAGGCAAATGGGAGGGCATCACCCTTCCCCACCCTGCCATGGGTTCCCGAAGTGCTTGTGGTCCTCACCTAGACGGATGCTGAAAGCCGGGGCAAGAGGCAGAGGTCAGCTCTGACGTTTATTTATACAGTGCTGGGCAGGAAGAAAGACAGCATCAGATCACCTTCCCAGTTCTGGGTGTCCCTAGACTGGCTCTGCCCACTCCCTACTGTGTCCAACCACCCCTGGCTTTTCCTCATCTCCTTCCACCTAGCTGGAAGCTGTCTGTAGGGGCCCTGCTCGAAGAAAAATGTATCTAGGAGTGATGGGATGATTAGAAGGAGGCTTGTGTTAGATCTAGGTTAGACTGATCTTGAATCAAAACAAAAAGGTGCAGCCCCCTGTCCACCTGTCCCTTTTGGGAGGCTTTCATGGGGAGTCCCAGTGAGATGGAATAATGACAGAACCTCCCATTCATTTGCTGCCTTAGTGATCACAATGTTTTCATCTCGTGGTTGATTCTCAGCCTTCACAACTCAGTGAAGTTGCCAGGGCAGGTATTGTTAGATCCCTTGTGCAGATGAAGGGGGTGGGGGGGATCGGGGCAGGGAAGAGACCTCCCAGAGCCACCCAGCTGGTGTGCAGCGGAGTCAGAGCGGGAAGCTGGGTCTTCTGACTCCGAGCCCAGTGCTCTTTCCCTGCTGGCCTCTTGGCTGCTTCCTTTGCCTCCATATGCTGTGAAGCCCAGCCCCAGCCAGGCCTGGCAGAGCCACAGCGCACTCCGCGATGCCAGCTTGCAGGGCACTCACGGGCGGCCCTGATTGGTTGAAGGTCAGTAGGGGTCGGACTTAGTCATTCACCAGGTTAGTCACAGTCTCCACTGGCTGCAAGGATTCCTCCCGCTCCCTCATCCCTGGCCTCCCAGCCAGGAAACCCTTTCGTTGTTGTTCCCTAAGTTCACCAAACACAAATGGAAACTCTTTCCTTGGGAAACCTTTCCCTCCCTAGCTGTTGAGTCATCAAACTCCTCCAGGGCCCCAGCCCCGTCTATTCATAGCCAGGGGCTGTCAGAGCAAGAAGGGGCCTGGGGATCAGCTGGTACCACCCCCTCCTCTCATAGATAAGGAGCCAGAGGGGTGACAGGAGACACAGTAGGGTGGGGGTGGGGGCCGAATCTAACGCCCAGGCCCCCTGCTCCTAACATTTGTTCAATATGCCTCTCTATCTGCTATTTGTTTTTTATTTTTATTTTTTGCAATGTTGTGGTGGAACCCAGGTCCTCACACACGTTAAGCTGGTGCACTACCATTGAGCTTTACCCCCAACCCCTGCTATTTTTATTAACAGCGAGAGCACAACAATAAAAATGGCAACCACCATTCATTATCTACTGTTTGGCAAGCTCCATTTGGACACTTCATCGGTATCCCTTCATCTAATTCTCACCAACCTTCCAAGATGGGCGTTATTCCCCCAGTTTTCAGCTGGGGAACCAAAGGTTCTGAGTATAAATGAGGCATTCACGGCCTCAGACTAGAAAATAAGGCATGTGCTCAGTCTCCATGGGCCTCTCCAACTCCCGCGCCTTGGATTTTTCACAATTCTTGATCCACTTCAAGAATCCAGCCCAGACCCTTGTGTCCCAAGGCACTTGGGAGCCAAGGCCAACCTGTTCCCTGGCAAAGCACCCCAGAAAGAGAGTGCTTCTCGGTCTAGCAACCTATAGCTGGCCTGCTGTTCCCCCACAGCCTGGCAGGGGCCAAACCAGACCATGCACCAGAGCCGTGCCCGGCACCAGGTTGTCCCTGAGGCTGCCTCAGGCACACAGGTGCCCACTTTCCCACTGCAGGTCCGGGAATCCCTGCAGCTCTAAGGCAACAAATGAGAGACCAGGTGCCCGATCAGCTGAGGGAGCTGGGGCAGGAGGCCTGTTCCGCTCCTCCCTGGGCTTCCAGCCCATCCTCAGCCAAGCATAACCTCCATCGTATGCCACATGGCCAGGGACTTCTGAGACTGTGAACTCAACGTTCCACGTCCGAGCTGCACTCCCAGACCTATTTTATTTTTATTTTGAAACAGAGTCTTGCTAGGTTGATGAGAATCTCACTACTTGCTGAGGCTGTCCTCGAACTTGCAATCCTCCTGTCTTAGCCTCCCTAGTACTGGGATTATAAGCATTCGCCACCACACCTGGCTAAATCTGAAGTTTTTATATCTTTTCAAGATAGAGGAAAGTCCAGAAGTGATCTGCCACCCCCAAATCCCAGATCCCTTTAGTAAAAGAGCAAGAGGGATATTAGCAATCATCCAAACACACAGACAGGTGAAGAACTTGCCTGGGCACAAGTTGAGGGCACAATACAGCAAGTTGAGGACACAACTCTTATTAGAATCCAGGCCTTTGGGTGCCCAGAATGGATTCTCCGCATAAGTTGGTTCCCTTCATGATGCCCCCCCTCTCCTTTTTTTTTTTTTTCTTTTTCTTTTTTTGTCCTAGTGATTGAACCTAGGGGCATTATACCTCTGAGGTCTACTCCCAGCTCTATTTATTCATTTATTTATTTTGTAGTACTGGGGATTGAATCCTGGGGCATTTAACCTCCAAGCTACACTTCCAGCCTTTTTTCATTTTTTGTTTGGAAATAGGGTCTTGCTAGGTTGCTAAGAATCTCACTAAGTTGCTGATGGTGGTCTTGAACCTGCAACCTTCCTATATCAGCTTCCCAAGTGCTGGGACTACAGGTGGACACCAATACACCTACCTTATTTTTTATTTTGAAACAAGGTCTTGCTAAGTTGCTGAGGATCTTACTAAGTTGCTGAGGATGGCCTCAAATATGCAATCCTCCTGTCTCAACCTCCCAAGGACTGGGACTACAGGCATGCCCCACCACCTCTCTTAACACTAAGACAGTCCTCCCTTGACTTCCCTCTGGAGGAGGAGAGTAGCCCAGCCTGGAATATTCCCAATCCCTGCTCAGCATTTCCTTCTTCTCTGCACAGAAGTGACCCCACAAGCCTTTTCTGCCGGGTAGTGCAAGAATGCAGGCACTGACTTGGAAGCCAGAGCACCAGGTTTCATCTCAACCTGCCCCTCATCACGGCCCCCTCCCCGCACTAGCTGTATGACCTCGGACAAGTTATACAATCTCCCCAAACTTGTTTCGTTAGTTATAAAATTCGAATAATAGCATCTGCCTCCAGGAGGAAATAGAATCATGCAGAGAAAGTTTCCGGTACAGAGTAGGCACTTAAATAAATGATATCTGTAATTATTATTATTAGCAATACTATTTTATTGTTCCTATATTATTACTGCACCATAGAGGGAACTACTCTGTCTCTCAGGGTCACCATGGCCAAAGCTACCTCTGCTCCTTCATTTTTGTTTTTTTTTATTGGTGCATTATCATCATACATCTTAATGAGGTACAAGCTGGTAGAGGCATACATACATGTACACAGCACTCATTTAACCCTTCCCCAAGGCTCCTTCCTACCAGGTGGGGACAGGGAGACCGAGGAACAGAAAACTGCCACATTCCTTCCTCTTACCCTCCCAACTCCACTCCCCCACCCCAGGCTTCCCAGCTCCTCCCCAGCCTAGAGTCCACCTGCTGTCTGGGCTCAGGGGCAATTGCTTTCCCTCTCAGCAGACAGACCCTGCAGGAAACTAGTCAGGGAGAAAAAAGTCCCTGGTGGTAGGACAAACTTCCCTGGGTTGGAGCAAGGAGGCAAAAGTTCCAGTTCCTCCTAGCTCAATTTCTGGTCCTCCATGACCATCAGTTTCCTAGTCTACAAAGTGTGTGTATCTGGCCGGAAGTCCTTTCGGCTCTGCCATGCCTCCTGCCTGCATGTCCAATTCCCACCCATCATGATTGGAGGCTGGACGCACGGAGGGAGTAGGGGCAGGAATAGGACAGGAATAGAAGACACATGCCTGGCCACAGTGGGGACAGGACAAACACAATAAGTATTTTGAAAGAAAACATAAACAAGCACAGATGAACGTAGTGCAAATCACCACTATAAACAGCTTTCAGCTGGCAGCACACACAGTAGATCTGTGAGTTGATTTTGTAATAAAAAAGATGTAAAAATGATTTTCCTGCAGTCAGCCAGAAGCAAGGGGAGAAACCAAACTCTAACCTAGACCAGCGTCAGTGTAGGCAAAGCTCGGCAGAGACCGGGATGGGCCCCCTCACCCACCTCCATGCCCACCTTGGATGCAGGGAACCAACCTGTGTCTGCAACAGGCTGCACTGCCCAGTGCCTCTCACCACCAGCCTCCCAACACCGCCCTGCTCAGTCAGCATGGAGAGTTGCCCAGCACCCTACAGATACAAAATGACAGCACGAGATGCACCCACAGGCCTGTAGAGGGTGTCTTTTCATGGAGCCATGCCAACCCCTGCTCCCCATGGAGCCTCTGTGATTCCTTCTATATAAATGATGGAGGATGGGGACCAGGGCTTATGCAGGGCAACTGGACTACGTATAGAGCATTTAGCCCAAAGAGGAATCCGAATTTTAGCTCCAATCCTCTGGGTGCATGCCAGACTGGAGAAGGGGCTTGCTAAAGGTCACACTGATAGTTATCATCAGAGCTGGGCTTGGAGCCCTGTTCCCTGACCCCCATGATAGCCTCTGGTCCTCAGAGAGCCACATGACAAATGCCTGTCTGGCTGTACAGTGAGCAGCCTAGCACCCAGCTGGCGCCGCTGCCTCCCAGTCTCTGTACTCTCCTGCATTGTCCAGAAATGGTTCCCAGGCACCTGCCCCTCACCTGGAGCCACACAGCCCCTAGCTACTGCTGCAAGTCCCAGCTTCGCTTGCTCATTTGCAAGAGCCTCCTCACTACCGCCTAGCACAGAGGAGGTCTCCTGGTCTGATGGCCTCTCTGTGGCTGGGCCTCCTAGGATCCCTGCCAGGCTGGTGCTGACCTCCCACCCTCACCCTTTAGAAAGGCTGGTGCCTCACCATCCCTGCTTCCCCTCCTGCATCCTCCGAAGCCCCTTCGTGATATGTTCCCATTTGGAGGCAGGAGCCTGACCTTGGTGTTAGACACTAGGTTCTTTCTCTGCCCCTGAGAGGCCTTAGACAAACTGTTTGAATGTTTGTGTACACACACACACACACACACACACACACACACACACACATACACCTATGTTCCTATAATCCCTAGAGGAACAGATACCTTCCTGATGAGCCTCAGTCTTCCCCATCTGTATGGAACTGGGGCTCCACAGAGGGAATGAGGAAGGCTGGCTCAGCAAGTGGAATCCTCTAAGTCAATGCTTCTCAAAAGGCCACGGGCAGGGAGCAACCTGGTTGATCTCATTTAAATACAACTTCTGAACCTGTAGGAAATCTGGGGCTAGGTCTTCGTTTCTAACAAGCCCCCAAGAGGTGCATATGTGTGTGTGTATATATATACATATATATATATACATATATATATATACACATATATATATATATTACTGGGGATTGAACCCAGGGGCATTCTACCTCTAAGCTACATCCCTATCCCTTTTTATTTTTTATTTTATTTATTTATTTATTTATTTATTTATTTATTTATTTATTTATTTATGCGGTGCTCGGGATTGAACTCAGGGGCATTCTACTCTGAGCTACACCTCCCCAGTCCTATTTTTAATTCTTTATTTTGAAACAGGGTCTCACTAAGTTGCAGAGGACCTCACTAAGTAACTGAGGCTGGCTGTGAACCCAGATCCTCCTGTCTCAGCCTCCCAAGTGCTGGGATTACAAGCGTGCGCCACCACGCCCGGCTTTTTTATTTTTTATTTTGAAACAGGGTCTCACTTAGTTGCCCAGGCTTACCCTGAACTTATGATCCTCCTGTCTCTGCCTCCCAAGAACTGGGATTACGGGCCTGTGTCACCGGGCCCGGTTCATTTTTTTAATTTTTAAAATGCACTTTTATTCATTAACTGTATGCACGCAAATATTCCAAAAATATAAATAGCCTGGAAATGATATCCTACATTTCAAGTTTTTGAATACAACAAATATATCAAATCATGAAGCAAGGTAGTCCAAGTCTCACAGCCCAGACACAGTGGGAAGCAGATCCTCTTCCTTCCAAATGGCATCTTGAAGGGAGAAAGCAGCACAAGATGGAATATGTCACATTTGGGGTGATTACAAGTACAGATCGCAGGCCCAAAGAGAAGCTCAGCTCCAGAGACAGACCTCCCCATAGAAACAAATAGGCAGCTGGCCAGACCCCTGCCCTCTCCCCTGGCTGATACTGGCATTTAGAAAGAAAAACAAAACTATAACCTCATTTTATTAAAAAACAAAAAGCAACTAAGGGACAGCAGTGGTTAAGTAACCAAGACCCCAGGGTCATGGACTTGCCTTTCTCATATCCTTGGCAGGACCTGCATTTTGAGTAGCAAGAATCGAAAGAACCTGGAGGCCTGGCTTCTGGGATTAACCACAGGTATGGACTCTGGTTTTAAGATAAAAAATGTTTAAAGCTGACAAAACCCCTAGGAATCTGGTGGGCCCGCAGGGTTGAAGCCACATCAATGAGTTCACCAGTGAGTCCATAGAAGACTTAGTTAAAGTTAGAGCTGGCCAAAAGAGACTGTGCCGCCTCAAGAGGTGGTAAGCTCCCCATCACAGGAAGTATACAAGCATACTGAATGTGCTTCAGAGGTCACCGGCATCAGTCAACCTTCAAACAGAGAAACAATAGGTAGGAGATACATATATCAAGTGATGTACTGTGCTGGGTGCAGGTGCGCACACCTGTAATCCCATTACTTGGAAGACTGAAACAGGAGGATCACAGGTTCAAGGCCAGTGCTTGGTAACTTAGTGAGACTCTGTTTCAGAAATAAAAAATACAAAGGACTAGGGGTGTAGCTCAGAGGTTGAATGCCATCTAGGCACAATTTTCCGTACCAAGAGAGACAGAGAAAGAGACTGCAAGGAATTTCAAGATAGTAGGGCAGGCTAAGCAAGTCGAAATTTTACAAGGCAGGTTGTCAAGAGGGCAGGCTGGAACTCTCTCCAGTTTGTGCTCACACTGCTGTTCACAGGTAAAATTTCTTCTTTGGGGAAGAATTTCTTCTTCAGCTGCTCTGTAAAGTCTTTCAGCTGATGTGATTGAATCAGGTCTATGCAGATTATCTAGGATAATCTTATCAGATCATCCTAGATTATAATCTAGGGCCAACCTATGCTCCCTTCCTGAAAGCCAACCGACTGTGGACTTTAATCACATCTAACAAATGCCTTCAGAGCAATTCATGGTTTGGGGTTTGAATAATGAAGAGCTTTAGCCTACACAAGTTGACACGTCAAAAGACCATCGTGCTATTGTATGTATCAGGCTGGAGGTTATGATAACCAGCTTTTAACCCTCTTCCCACCCCTGAAATGCTTTGCTTCCTTAAGGGAGGCAGCCTGGGGAACTGGAATGCCTAGAGTTGAGCTCAAGGGTGTCCCAGGGCCCCCATGCCCTCTGGGTCATCTTCACATAGAGCTGGCTTTCACCTTCATTTCAGGTCATCCTACCCCAAATCCTCAAGATCTCCTGAGATTGGCTGTGTGCCAAGGCCCCAAAATAGCAGATAATTTAGACCTGGGTCCTTCCCCGGGGAGCCCTGGGTCAGTGGAATCCTGAAAAGCACAACTTGGACAATCTACATGCTAAACCCAGTGGAGTGATTCCAAAGAGGGCTGCAAGGAGGTTTCCTGGGGCAGATGGAGCTGGAGGCAGGCTTGAATGTGAGCGAGGACCTCAGTGGGTTTAGACTGGCAGCGCCAACTGCAGGCACAGGGAACAGCATGAGAGAGGCCGGAGACATGGGTGTGCCCCAGGAAAGGGGGCCAGGAGCAGACCCTGCAGGGGTCTGGACTCTGGAGGTGGACTTCAAGCACTGGACCCTCACCAGTGAGTACTGCTGAACCCACTGAACCAGTGGGTCACAGTGACCCGAATCCTGGCTACCTCGCTTCACCTTCAATCTGGTCACCAGCTGCCCTCCACCAGCCCCCAGAGAGTGCTCGCCCTCCCTCTCCCCTGCACATTTCCTTTTCTGGGCCAAAGGTCCACTCCGGAGCTCAGACCAAAAGCAGCCGCAAGAGCCGCTGGGACGGCACCGAAGGGCAGGATGTGATGTTGCCACCCAACACCGCGTGGATATTTTCTGCAGGGCCAGCTCCAGGGTCCTGCTCTCAGACCCCTTCTTCTACCACATGCCCTCCCCTAAGTCCACATTTCTGGACCCCAAGCATGCCCTCTAGATTTCCACTCCAGGCTCCAAGCCTGGCGTAGACTCAGTGTCCCTTTTCAGGAATGTGCGGGGCCTCTTCCGACCATGGCTCTAATTCAGAAATGACCATCTCGAACACTTCCAGAGAGTCACATTCCAGCTCGCTGGTCATAGGACCATCTGGGGGCTTTCTCTAGAGATCCAAACTGTCCAGCCCTGTAGGACAAGCGAGAGAGAACAGCGCCAGGCTCCCAGACAGGGACAGCCCTCTCCTCCAGGACAGGGGCTAGTCCTTCTGCCCCTCCAGCAGACTCCCTCGAGGCCTGGGGGAGCCAGCGAGGGACAGGCAGTTCCAGACAGGAGTCAGCCTCAGGTTGATGCAACAGATCTCAGGCCTGAGGCGAAGCAGCCTCAGTTTCTACACTCATGATCCAAGGCTGCTGTTCATCGGGAGGTGACTCTGAGCTGCAGTCTTTGTATGCCCCACCTCATTCGATCCTCATAGTCACCGCAGGAGGGAAGCACTATCACGAACCCCATCTTACGGATGAGGGCCCTGACACTCGAGAGGATCGGGGATGTGCCGAAAATCACTGCTACTGGCAAGAGGCAGGACAGGGCTGTGCCCCGCAAACACAGCATTCATCCACACAGTATCTCTTCCTGAGCCTTGCAACAACCCTGAGGTATATACATTGCTATTCCTACTTCGCCAACAAAGAACCTGAACTTGAGAAGAGAAAGTCACTTCCTGTGATCCAGAGCCAGTGCATGTGGGGGCTAGAGTCAAAATCCAGAACTTCCGACCTGAAAACGGAGCCCTTCCCCTAAACACAAGTACCCTGCTCCTGGACGGTGGCCTACATGGGTCATTCCCGTGGTATGGATGTAGGGACATTGCAGGGGTGTGTATCGGCCCAAAGACAGAAATGGCAGTAACAGGCGTTAGCTGGTTTGGACATGCATTGTCAAAACATCCCCTGGACAGAGTGGGCTGTTGAAGGCTGGTCCACCAGCAGGATGTCAGCTCCCCGGGCCTGGAAGCCTCAGAGTAAGCTAAGAGGGGCCACTGAGTAAGAGAGGGGGTCTTGTTGGGGGTGACTAAGGAAACTCACCTGCTCCGCCATGTCGGGGGGACGGGAGCAGGCTAATAGGGCCCTGTGCTGGGTAGGAAGGTTCCCCGGGAGCAGCAGTTCCTTGGAACCAGACAATGGATCCCAGGGCCCTGCCCCTCCAGGAGTTTATTCACTAGGGCTGGGTTGAGCCCAGGAAGCTCACCATTTAAAACTCCCGGTAATGGGACGCTGCAGTCAGGCGGGAAGCACGGGTTCGGGGGGGGGGCATTTTATAGGTCTAGCATTCTGTCCCTGGGAGACCGGGCCTCCTGCCAGCCATAGGCATTCACTTCCTGGGTTTCCTTGGCATCTTAGAAACATTTAAAGGGTGGTCGAGGAGGAATCTTCACTAATTCAAAGCCAGAGCTCTTGGGGTGAGTCAAGTGGCAAAGCCACCAGGACTTGGTGGGTGGCCCCAGGAGCAGGTCATGTTCCCCCCAGTGGAGAAGGAGATTGAGAGGGTCTCAGTGGGGGTCCTGGGGACAGGCTGTATGTCCCATGAAAGAAAAGACTGCTTTCTATCCCAGAGAAGGGTGTCAGTCCAGGGGAAGCTACCCAGCAGACAACAAATTGAGGGATTTGCACCGAGCTGAGCCAGTATGACTCCCCTTTTCAGTATGGCTGAGTCAGGGCTTTCCACCATAAGGGCCAAACCTAGAAATACCCAGGGCTCTGGGGCAGGGTGCCCTCTCATCCAGGTGGGCCAGACAGAGAACCTAGCACCCAGCTCCGTTGCTGCCCTCCTCCTCTCTGACGCCGAGCTCAGCTCAATGCCCCAGAGCCTGAAGCCCTGACCTTCCTGCTGTGCCCTGCCTGACCCCCCCCCAAGGTCTGCCAGTGGACTCACAGAGGCAGGCTACGCATCCTTCCTGTGAGCAGAGCTAAGCTAAGGAGAGTGGGAAATCTGGTCTCCTCCACCACTTCTCTGCTCCTATGTGGCTGCAAGAACTGGGCAAGGCCCACCTGACCCTGGCCTTGCCTGTGAGGGGTTGGGCAGCTGGTGCCAAAAGCCCCTGTCCACTGGACCTAGCCTGGCCTCCCCTCCCAGTCCTTCCTGAGAAGCATACTATGCTCTCTGGGATTATGCCCTGTCCCCACTTCACCCCATGCTGTCCAGGCCCTGGAGGGACTTCCTCTGTGGCCAGTCCCAAGACTAGAGGTCTGTCCAGGACCTCCAAGTCACCCCTTTCTGGAAAGAGAGTATTTCTAATGGTGGCCAAGGTCCTTCTTATCAGCAGAGGGAGGCCACTGCCCCAGCCCTGGGGACTGCTGGAATGCAGGAAGGGCAGGCTCCAGGCTCCCTCGGTAGACCCTGCACTGGAGTGCGGGAGGGAATGCTGGGCTAAAAGCAGGCTGAAACTGGAAGCGCCTTCTGTCTGGTGGTCAGGAGCAAGGCTGCAGACAGTCCCCCGGGATGTGTGCTGCCAGCCAGACTTTGGGAACAGACATCCTGCTCATGGACCAGTCTTCAGCATCCCACCTAGACCAGAGGCCCGCTGGATCTCTGAAGGGCCAGGAGTTAGCACGGAGGGTCTCCCAGTGGTTTGCTATCTCTAAGTGTTCGTGGGCATTGTGCAAGGACCTGCAGAGCCTCCCCAAGAGTCTTAACCTCAGGCTAGGGTGGGGGACAGGCACCTGTCACTCCTGAAGAACAAGGGCTCCTGTGGACAGTGGATGGCATTACGGCAATTCCTGGGATCCTGGTTCCTTGCACACCACTGATGCTCTTCAATCCTTTTCTCTCTCAGATGAGTAACAGAGACACAGGGTGAGGTGCAGGGGATATACACAACAGTTGTATGTCCAAGCCCCCTGACCTTCCCTAGCCCCTCAGGCACCCACAGTCTTTCCCCCATTCATCTGGGTGCTCTGAGTGTCTTTCATGTGTCAGGCACTGTTCCAGCAGCCCCTGTTCTCCTGGTGCCTACATTGCAGGGGAAGTAGAGAGTCCATAAACAAAAACATGTTATAACAAATAAACAACGTGATCTCCAGCGAGGATGTGTGGTGGAGAAGGCTGGAGAGGAGAGATGGGCACCTAGGCTTGCTAGAGCCACCTGGGGAAGCTGCCTGCCCAGGAACTGCCTTCATCATGCAGCGATGGGGGGCAGCCTTCCAGGCAGGGGAAGAGCAAAGGTCCCAGGGAGGCCACAGCCGGGGAGTAGGAGCAAAGAGAGCAGTGTGGTGCAGCGTGGCAAGCCAAGAGCTGGAGAGAGGGCGGTGACCTGGAAGGGCTGGATCCTTAGGTTGTGGTGAAGCATTTGGATTTTATTCTAAGTACAATGGAAGTCACTTGTCTTAGTCTGTTCAGGCTGCTATAGTAAAACACCACCGACTGAGTAGTTTGTAACAACAGGCGTTAACTTCTCACAGTTCTGGAGGCTGGGAAGTTAAGTCGAGGTGCCAGCAAGTTCCTGTGTCTGGTGAGGGCCCGCTTCCTGATTCACGAATGGCACCATCTAGCTGTATCTTGGCATGGTAGAAGGGGTAAGGTGGCCCCATGGAGTCTCTTTTATAAGGACACTAATCCACTAATCCCGCTCATGAGGGCTCCACTTCCCAAAGAGAACACCTCCTAACACTGTCGCCCAGGAGATTAGGTTTTAACAAAGGAACCTGGGGGGGGGGGGGCAGAGGGAGACACATTCAGACCATAGCATCACTAGAAGGCTTGTGATGCTATTTGACCTAAATGTTTACAAGATCACTCTGGCGGTTAAACAGGTTATAATCCAAGGAGGGCAGGCTGTACCAGGCTGTGGCATGTAACTCATAACAGAGAATGGCAGTGGGCTGGACCAGGTGGTGGCTAGGGGAGTGCAGAGAGGGGGCAAACTGGGGCTCTTTTAAAAGCAGAATGGACAGGACTTGGCAATGGGCATGATGCATGTACTGGGGGAGAGGCCTGCGGGAGTCCAGGGAAGAGAATGATCAAGGATGGTCCTGGGTCTTTGACCTGAGCCTGTGGGAGGAGGATGAGCATCCATTAGACGGAAAATGAGACCCAGAGACTAACAGGTTCGATAAAGAGGTTCAAGACTTCTGTTTGAGACGTCCAGGCTGATTTTGAGATGCTTGTGACGAATCCACGAAGGCGGTTAGACAGACAAGTCTGCAGCTCAAGGGAGAAGTCAGGGCTGAAATGTGAACTTGTGCATTAGAAAATCAATAGTGAAAGCCAGGGGCTGGAGAGAGGGGAGAGGTGACAAGGAGAGCAGAGCCCCGGCCCTTCCTCCACTAGGGAGAGGTCAAGCAAGGAAGGAGATAGGAGCAGTGGTGTCCCAGAGGCCAGGAGAAGTTCCAAGAGAGGGAATGGTCAACTGTGCCAGCTGCTGCTGGGAGGTCAAATCAGATGCACACAGAGGAACTGCCAGTGGATTTTGTGACATGCTGGTCAACAGAGACATTGACAGTGAAAACAGGATCACATTCAACAGCTTATTCCAGGCACAAAAGGAAGGGAAGGATTGCAATGGGGTGGGGGGGGTCTTCTGTACTTGTTAAGCCAGAGAGGCCAGGTTCCAAGAGAGGCAGGGCAGAGAACCAACAACACCGCAGCTCCTCCTGTTTGCAAGGCTTTCGGCAAATGCTTCAAGTCTCCCCCCCTGCAGAGGCCCAGGAGGTAGCTATCATTACATCCATTATGCAAATGAAGCCAGGCCCAGCAAGGTTATGGGCTCGGGGCGCCCAGCCAGGAACCTGAGTCCAGATCTGTCTGACTCAAAGCCCTGCCCTTCCTACAGTAGCCCCCTCCCCCGCAGCCCTGCCAGCTCTGCATCCCCCCCTCCTCACCGTCATCTGCGGCCTTTGATCAGGCCCGTCAGCTCCCAGCAGCCTTGGCCTCTGTCTCCCTCCTCTGGGAAAGCTGCTTTTTCTCTTTGATCCCGCCTGTCTGTCCTCAGCTGCATCTCCAGCTGGGCCCCGTGTCCTTCCCTCCCTGCTGCTGCAGGATGTTCCCGCACCCTCCACCATGGGCTAAAGGCTAAAGGCGGGGAGCTGCAAGGGCCTTGAGGGACCCTGGGCCTGCGGGACGGAAGTGTGACCCTGCCCGCTTTGACTGCTCTCTGGAAAAGAGAAAGCCTGGCCAGGCTTCAGTCCAGCCCCAGTTCAGCTCTGAAGATCCTAGGATGTCTCCAGAGGCAGCAGAAGTGGGCTGCCAGAAGGGTCACACATTCTCTCCCCAGTGGCTCAAGAAGGTCTTCAAAGTCCTCAAGAGAATAGCATAGATGAGAAGCAGCGGACAGGGGTCTTAACTAGGGCACGGTAACTGGCAAAACCAACAGACTAGCTTGCACTAGGCACACACTTCAGAGAGGACAGGCAGCACTCATCTCAGTGGGACATCGCAGGTGACATCCAGAGACACTGTGGGGTCAAGGGGATCTGAGCTCCCTGCAGGCCTCGTCCTGCCCTGCCCTCCTGGGCTCACCCTCCCCAGCCTGCCGCCCCTCCTGGTCTCCAAGACGAGGCCAGGATGCCCAGGGATGCCTCCAGCATTGATATTTGGGGTTCCAAGGCCCTGTCTGCCACCTGCTGCTCTGGCAGGGCCTGATACCTGTCTCCCTGGAAGAAACAAGCAGAAGGGACCCAGCACCCAGACACCATGGAGGCCCGGCTGCACTCCCCACAGCCCTGACAGGGGGCTGCAGTAGTAATTAGCTCCTCACACATCCCCAGGGTTATTTTTATGCCTCGTTCTTCCATGGTTTATTTTTAAAGTAACACTGGCACGTGGCTGGCCGACTGCCCTTCCCAGGTGCTTGTGCCAATTTGGGCCAGGAATGGAGTGGGATAAGATGAGCCCTTTCCCCCAGGATCCCCTACCGAGGGCAGGAATTAACCAACCCCTCACTCAAAGAAGGTTCCTTCTCCACTGAAAGCCAGGCACCAACCTGAAGCCGCAGGAGACCCTGGGAAGTCCCCTCACCAGGCGTTGTGTGACCTTGACCAAGTCATCGCACCATAGGAGATCGACCTCCTCATTGCTCAGTGGGAAGAGCGATAGTGACACTTGCCTCCCTCGCTCCTTGTCAAAACACTCAAGAGGGAGCCACGAACGAAAACAGTGCAGGAGCATTAAGGAGATAAACTCCCATGTGGACAGGCTGCCCCCCACTAGGCCTCTCCCAGTCCCGTCTTTTTCCCCTTGGAGGAGTGACATCCAGCCTGTGAGAGCCCCTTGCTCCGTTCATCCCTCACCCACCTGTCCAGAGTTTCACACTGGCTGAACTCGAATGCGTTTGGAGACAGTGTAAAGGAGAGCCCAGCTCTGTGATGTACTTGCTGAGTGACCTTGAGCAAGTACTTGACCCCCCTGTGGCTCAGTTCCTACATCTTTAAATGGGGATAATAATAGTCCCTACTGAATAGGGTTGCTTGAGGATTAAACAAGGTACATATATCAGCTCACTCAGAGCAGCGCCTGGCACGTAGTAAGCGCTGTATAAATGTTAGCTAGTATTGTTTTGAATTGGGAGGAGGGATGGTGACAGAGGCATTTAATCATTTGAATAAAGTCAAGTGCAGAGAAAGCTAGCCTGCCCGGATTCCACTTTGGGGCTGGGGGAAGGGAGGGAGGCAGACGGTACTGTAGGCTGTAGCTGGAGAGGGCTGGGTCCCAGGGAAGTTTCCTAGGTCCTGGGGAGGCTGTCTAGCTTGGATCTCTTGCCACCATAAAAAAAAACAAGTTCAGGACCCCAATGCATAAATGTGTGGGAGCCAGGATGATGCTTTCCTATTAGACCTGGGCCGGACCCATCTCGTCTGAATCTGGACAGTGCAGACAGAGAGCTGGGAAGGCAGGTGGCCGTGGTGGAGGTCATTGGAAAGGGGATTGGATTCTGCCTTCTGCTTGCTGTGTGAAGGGCAGTGCCCCACGGATGGCTGGGAAGGAATGGCTGAAGCCTGGGTCACTTCATTCTGCATAAAGAGCTTTTCTAACCAAGTACAGGGTTGAAGAAAGTGTGTTTCTATGGAGAGAGGTGGGATCTTAACCTCTGAGAAGCCTCTGTCCCCTTGAGCTAGAGAAGGAGACTCACTGGGGAGGGGCCCAGAGCCATCAGGCCCCGGAAATCAGGGAAGAGCGGGGGCCCGGGCCAGGTCCTGTGAGGGGTAGTGCATGATTTTCTGCTCCCCTGGGACTGTGCACACTGTGCAGCTTGGCTGGTTCTTGCACTCTGCCCTGGATGGTGGACTGAACGGAGCCAAGAATCTACAGTGGGGGCAGGCAGAGTGTTGGTGTGTTTGCACACGCACACTTGCAGGGACACAAGTGTGAATGGTGCAGATGGGACCCCACCTCTGCAGGCAGCTCAGAGGAGAGAGAAGGTCCCAGCAGCTGCCTCCAGTCTGAAGTCCCTGTTGCCTGGAGTCCCTCTCCTCCTGGGCACGATGCCAGCCTACACCATCTGAGCTCCTGAGCCCCAGGGAGGGTGCTGAGCCTAAGAAAAGCCTCCCTTCACATCTCCTGGCATCTGCTCCCAAACTCCCTGCCAGGCCAGAGCTGTCTGGGCCACTAGCCATGACCAGGAAGGAGAATGGGGAGCAGGTGATGGAGATGGAGCCACCAGGGCCCAAGGACTCCCCGCCCCACTGGAGCCACCCATCAAGATGGACTTCACACATCCACTGGGGTTTCACTGCTGTCACGGGGCAAGGTGGGCCAGCGGGAGGGGGACCCACCGCCACGCACAACCAATTCCTGGCAGAGAGTGGCAAGGAAAGAAGGTGCCCTCCTCCCAGCTAGGGGACAGAGAAAGGTGTGCCAGAGGAGGCAGCCCCAGGGCAAGGGAGATACGGGAGGGAACTCCAGGCAACTGCAACCCCATGAGCAGGCGCTCAGAGGAGGAGGTGCTCAGAGGCTAAGCTGGTGGGGGCGGGGAAGCTAGAGTACTGGGTGAATCCGGAGGAAGCCGGCCAGGGAGGGATGGGTTGGGACATAGATGGACAGTCTCCGTGTTCAACTGGGAACCTCCTCCTGGCTGTATCATGTGGATTGGGGGAATTAAGGAAGGTTTCTAAGCAGTAAGTGTAAAATATACAGATAGATTAATTACAGCTCCTCCCTCCTGAGACCCTCCACATGCAAGCTCTTGTATAAGGCACTGGACACACTATATTTCTCACTCCAGAGTCACCCAGTTACCTCGTTAGAGAGGCAGTGTGTGGGTGGTGGGAGAGGCAGCAGGCCTGGAATCAGGAGACCTGGGCCCAGCTCTGGACCTGCAGCTGCGGGCAAGATGCCAGCCCCGCCAGGCTTCATGTCTCCATCTGTCAAGTGGACACCACCCCTGCCCAGTGGGCTGCACGGGGCTACTGTGAGGGAACAACAGGAAACCCAGCCAGGGGCCGTCTGCCACATGCTCACCATGCAGGGCACTCTGGGACGCAGTGCATGGGGCCGGGCTCTCCATCTGGACTGGCTGGGGCTTAGCCAGGGCACAGTGCCCCTTTGCACCAGAGCAAGTAAGGGGCCTTATGAAAGGAAACAGCACCACTTAGACAGTGTCAAAGGCCGACGGCCAGAGCCCAGGCCTCTCTTCCCTGGTCTGTCGGTCACATTACTTCTGTCTCTGCTTCACGAGGTCATTCTCTGGCTTCTCTTCCACTGTAGCTCTTACTCGCTTGTCACTTTGGCTTGTCCTGGTCCCAGCTCAGACCCAGATCGTTGTAGCCCTGCAGCACAACCCCCAAAGCTGACCCCGGCCCTTCAGCCCTTCAGCCAGATTCCTGGGAGAGAGACCCTCCATGGTTCAACCCAGTCAGCAGCCCGGGTCCTCTCGGTCTGATCCACCTTGGCCTAGGCCAGGATGACCAGGTACAAAAGGGCCAAGCATGCCCACCTTTTATGGGTTGTGGCAGGAAGAGCCATCCCAAAGATGTGGGGAGGGGTAGACACCCCACCCATGTCACCCATAGACAGCCTCCTCAGGGCCCTGGCCCTCCAGCTTCCCTCCCTCATCCCCTGCTCCGTCTGGCTCAGAAGAGATGCTCTAGAGGGTGCTCCCAGGACAGAGGGAACTGGCCACCCAACCTGTGGGTCCACCAGCTGGCAGAGAGCAGGGACCAGGCTCAGCAGAGGTCTTTGGCCAGGACGGCCTCATCCACTCTCTGTATGCAGGGCACCAAGACTGTAAGACCCTGTCCTGCCCTGAGGGCCTTGTGGCACTCTCGGGATGATGGCCCACTGGACATACTCTCCATACTCTACGGACAAGCTGGACAGTCCTGAGGACACCCTAGGCAATCAGACACCTAAAAGTGCTTGACTTTACAGGGCAAAAGACCTAGGTTGAATGCTAGCTTTGTCAGACTTTACCTGATGAGCTCGGGCCAGCAGTATTTTACTTCTCTGAGCCTTCGTTTCCTTATCAAAATGGAGCTAGGAGTACCCACCTGAAGAGTCACAACGACAAATCTAGATAGCCACGTGGGGTGTCCAGCGTGCCTGGTTCTGTTGTCTCTATTAGCAGAAACACTGAGAGTGGAGAAGCCATGGCTCCCCTCCCTTGCTCTTCCCTTCCTTCTCACATTCTGTCCTCTGCAAGGAACCACCTGCGGCCCCAGACTCAGCCACAGAGGGAAGGCTGGGGCTCGGCCCAGTGTCCAGCACCGCCTTGTGTGCTAGTGGCCTCTCGCCCCCACGCCGCACAGGCAGATTAGACTAAAAGGAGCTGTGCTCGCGGAGGCGTGGCTGTGCACCAGGAAGGGTGAAGATGCCGCCAGCACCGCCAGAAGAGGCCAAGTGCATGGCAGAGATGGATGCCGCGTGGGCAGCTGGCAGGAGAGGATGCTCAGGGGCCCAGAGCGGGAGCTGGGGAGGGGGGGCTCCGCAGGAGGAGGTGATGGCGGGAGGGAGGGCCACACACAGCTCACACCGCATCAGCAGAGCTGGTGGCGCTTCAAATCAGGCAGGGAGGACTTGGAGATAATTCTGTAAATCTAAAACTGATCTAAAATTAAGTTTGTTTGTTTTTGTAGTATTGGGGATTGAGCCCAGGGGCATTCTATCTCTGAGCTACATCCCCAGCCCTATTTTTTGTTTGTTTGTTTGTTTGTTTGTTGTTGTTGTTTAGTTTTGAGATAGGGTCTTGCTAGGTTGCTAAGAGTTTTCTCAGTTGCTAAGGCTTGTCTTGAACCTGTGATCCTCCTGTCTCAGCTTCCCCTGTACTGGGATTACAGGCATGCACCACCACGCCCAACTAAAATTAAGCTTATTTATTTATTTATTTATTTATTTATTTATTTATTTATTTATTTATTTATTTATACTGGGGATTGAACCCAGAGGTGTCCTACCTCTGAGCTATACTCTGGCCCTATTTTTTATTTTTATTTTTTAAATTTTGAAACACGGTCTCACTATGTTGCTGAAGCTGACCTCAAACCTGAGGTCCTCCTGTCTCAGCCTTCCAAATATTAAGATTACAGGCATGTGCCGCTGCACTCAGCAAGCTTATTATTGTTTTTTTAATGGCATAACAAACCAAGCCAAAAAACAAGGAAGGAAGGGGGAAGGGGAGTATGGCCTCTGACGTTGACCTTCATCCAACTTGTAGCGTCATCCAGGGCTAAGCAGGGGTTCACACTGACCCTGAATAATGTTTCCAAGTGTACAGGGCCATTTCTGGAGGCTGTTGGAAGCAGAAATGCCGCACTCCCAAACCTGGGAGGCTGGCAAGGTTGCTGCCCCTACTGACTCCGGTGCTGGTTTCCCGGGACACAAATCTTCACTTCTGGACCCTTCCCACCTGCCCGCTTGGCTCTCTCTGCTTCCAGCTGTCCTGTCTCAGCACCCTCCCTCAGCACTTAGCTTAGTGCCTGGCATCGTATCGTAGGTGCTTAAGAAAGGTTGGCTCAATTAATTAATTAAGACAAGCTAAGAGGGAATGAAGCCACATTTGTCACTGATTTACAGCTGATATACTCAAGACCAGCCAAGTGAAGCAGCCTTCAAGGGCCCCTGCTTTCTGCTCAGCCTCCCTAGATGCCATAGTCCCCTCTGTCAGAGCCAGCCGGCTCCCTAACAGCCTGTGGCAGCCTCTGTTTGCTGACTCCGGCCAGTAGAGGGGTCCTCCATGGAGACCCAGGCCCCACTGCTGCTGGGAAGGGCTGGAGGGGAGGGAAGAGGGGCGGTAGCTGGAGGGAGTCGCTGCCTCCTGCCTTCCACTTCCCCAGCACAACCTTAGGAGGCACGATTCTCACAGGTCTTGCTCAGATGGGCCGTGGACTCCGATTCCTGACCACAGTCCAGAGGCCCAGGAGGCCACTGAAATGAGAAAGCAAAGGAGTGTGACTTGGCCTAGGAAGGCCTGGCCCTGACACGCACCTGTGTGGCCTTGTCCAAGTCGCCCAGCCCCTCTGCTCAGTCCCCCTCACTGGGAACCCAGGTCACCTGTTCCCAGAATCCAGTGTATATTCTGCTAACTTCGGTAAAACTGTCCAAGATGACAGGCCTGTAGGTGGCCCCCAAGTCAGCCATTCACTTGTCCTGTGGGCTTGAATAAATTAGGGAAGGTTTCTGTGACTCAGTTTTCTCATCTGCAAAGTGGAGATAATACCTATCTCATAAATTTTCCGCGAAGATGAAATAATATGCATAAAGCGCTTCATACAGTGCCTGGCAAATGCTCAGACACTGCGCCTTTATGGGAAATGCTCAATAAGTGTGAGCCTTATTACTATTGTTACTGTCATTACCACCATCACTGTTACTGCTATGTGTGCCAGGCACTAAGCTACTGAGAAGTACAAGCCACTCTCCCTGCTCTCAGGGGCTTCTGAGGCCAGAGAGACCAAAATGAGACCAAACTAAGCAGCAGCAGCAGCCAAAGAAGCAGAAACCCAAGGCCCCAAGAGACAGGCTCGAGGGCTAGAAGGAGGGGATGTTAGGGGACCCTCAGGGCTCAGCAGGCAATAGAGAAAGCCTGGGGACCAACAAGACTACCAAAATGCCCAGGCCTGCCCTGTCCCTGGGAGCCTCAGGCAATGCAGGGAGGCTAAGTGGAGGTGGGGCACGGGGCTGGGATTTGGGGCTCTGGTTGCCCCTCTGCTTCAGCTGGGGGAATGTTATAACTCAGAGCTGTGTTGACCAGCCCAGCCCAAGGCTCCTGACCCTCCCCACCGCATGTGATCCGTGCCCAGCAGGACTGTGGTCTAATGTGCTCCCGGAGGCCCAGTGCATTGCTTGGGCATCCAAGAGTCCCAAGCCCTTGTCTGTTCCCTTCTCCGATCCTACTGCTCTCTCTACTGTTTTGGGGGGACAGATCAAAGACCCTCTGAAGGCCCAGATCCTAGAGTGCTGAAGGTCCTCAAGGACATCTTCTCCAGGCTCCATCGCCTGTGACCACTCAGTGGAACAGCTGCAGCCCAACCCCAGGTCTTCTGGCTTCCATCCCAGTGCCGAGAGTCCGGGAACAGCCACATGCAGCAGAAAGAGAACTTCCTTTCAACTTCAAGTTTGGTTCTAGCATCTATGGCCTGAGATGGAATATATCCCTCTGAGCCTCGGTTTCCATGTCTATAAAACAGGATAACAGTAACACCTCCTCTATAGGACTGCTGGGCAAATTCAAACAAGAGGCTATAGAGAAATTGCTTTGTAAGTGGTGAAGCCCTGCACAGATGAAATGCAAGGAATGATTACTATTTCAGAACTTAGAGCACAGGACATATTAAGGACTCAAAAACATCTGCCAGATAAATGGATGAATGCTTGAATGATCAGTAGAGAACAAAGGGCCCCAGGAGCCCTGAATTGTTTAGATGGGTGAGATTGGGGAAGGCTTTGCAGAGAAGTGACCTTTGAGATGAGCTTTGATAGAGAAGTAGAAGTCCATCAGGCGGGAATAAGAGCATGACTGTCCAGAATATGGAAATAGGCCCTCCTAACAGCTGTGGATACCAATTCCACAGGTTTGAGCTCCTGACCCTCCTCAAAACTCACCTCTCTCCTCAGAGTCTGTGCATGGTACACGGGGCAAGAGGAGCTAGCAATTTATTGAATACTAAAATATAAGCCGAGCGTGGTGGCACACGCCTGTAATCCCAGTACTTGGGAGGCTGAGACAGGAGGATCGCAGGCTTGAAGCCAGCCTCAGCAACTTAGCAAGACCCTGTTTCCAAATAAAAAAGAAAATAGCGCTACAGGTGTAGCTTAGAGGTAGAATGCCCCTGGAGTCAATTCCCAGCATCATAAAATAAATAAGTAAATAAATAGGTGAAATATAACTTTTCAGAGAAGAGACCTTAGGAAACTTCTAATATAATGTCCCATTTTATGGGTGAGAAAACTTGAGTGTCAGGGAGCTGATATGCCTTAACAAAGGCCCTTCAGTGAGTTTGGCAGACTAGGGCCCCTATATGCTGAATCTGGCCCACTGTTTATGTTTGTTAATAAAGTTTTATTGGAACTCAGCCATGCCTGTTTGTTCACATAGTGTCCAGGGCTGCTTCCTTCATTCAGCGGCAGAGTGGAATAGTTGCAAGAGACTACCTTAGGGCCTGGGAAACCTGAAACATTTACTATCTGACCCTTTATTTAAAACAGTTTGCCGACCTCTGTCCTATAGCAAGGCAGTGGCAGAGCTAGGATAGGTGCCAGCCCTCTCGACTCCTAGTTGGATGCCCTTCAACCCCTGTGTACCCTCCCTTCGCTGGGCCTAGCCCAACCCCATTAACACTGCCCACAAGGTGAGATTCCAGGCACCCGGGCCCTGGGTCCACACATGGGCTGGCCTTCCAGTTGGAAGCAGCTTGTTTCCCACAAGGAGCCTGACAAGGAGACGCCAACATGCCTCTGCCCTCCATGGGCTAACTGGGATATGCTAGGGACCCTAAATGTGTACGACTCAGGCAGCCCGATGGGGGAGTTAGATGCAGCCTTCAAAGAAGTGAGGCAGGGGGCCGGGAGGAAGGGGGGCCAGCACTGCCAGCCTCTGCAGGAAGGGCCAAGTTCACTTTATACTGAGCTGTAGACTTCCTTTCTCAATGCCAGCCCATTGCTGGTGGATTTATTTAATTAAAACTCTACCACATCCAATCTGGAAGTTCTCAAAGATGCTCTGTCCAGCTGGTCATAAAGATAGACAGGCCACAGGTCTGGGCCATGGCACCTGGTACAGCGGCTGGCCTAGGACAGCACCCACAGGCCCTAGATCAGTGCCCAGCCAGAATGGCTACCCAGTGAGCCTCACATTCCTTCTATCCTGTTCAAATCTCAGGCTCCTCATAGATAGCCCCTCTCCCTAATTCATTCATAATTCATTCATTCAGCAGAGATTTATCAAGCTCCAGCTCTATGCCAAGCATCCTTCTGGGCAAAAGAGACATAGTAGTGAACAAAAGAGACAAAACTCCTGCCCTCGTGGGGCTTACAGTTCCAGCGACAAATGCAAGGGCATTCCACGCCCCTATATCCACTCTTTCTCCCTCTCTTCCTAACTCCCTCCCCTCTCTCTTCCTTTCTTTCCTCCCCGCTTCTCTCCCCTGCTGAACTCTTGAACTCCCTACTTCCCCCTAGCTCAGACCAGAGCACTTGACCCCTAGGCCATGCTGAGGTCCCCCAGTGAATCTTCCTGCCAAGATTTCCACTGCCACCCCCACCCCCTGACCAGGCATGCCAGGAAATTCACCTGGCCACCTCTTTGAGCATGTCCCTCCCTACCCAGGAGCTGTCAACGGCTCCCCACTGCTTTCCAGTTAAGAGTCATCATTCCCGGCCCTACCTTTCAAAGCTTCTCAAATTTTAGCCCTGGCCTGCCTCAACAATCTTGACTTTTCAACTGAACTTCTTGCTCCAAGAAAATCAGGAGGATTCCTGTTACCGTTAGGTTAATAATAATTCATATTTTCTCCTTATAAAAGTGATAGGCTTTTTGCAGAACATATAGAATGTATGAAAAGGAGATTAAAATTAATCATGAGTTCGTTATTCAGGGATAAACTCCATGAGTTTGTTCGTGTATTTCTTCCCAGCTTCTTTTTCTGTGGGGGTGTGTGCGTGTACATACATTTTTTAATATTTACATATTTAGTGTGGGATCCCACCATGCAGAAAGTGTTTCACCTACCATTTTTAACATGGCATGGTGATTTGCTATGCAATTAAGAGACTCCTCGAGAACAGCACTTTAATGGCTGCACAATATTCTGCCCCATAAATATACCTTAATATGTTTAACCAAACCCTATTTGTGAACATTTGAATTGTTTACAATTTTTCACAATGAAAATGCCACTATAAACATCCTTGTTCATAAATCTTCATTCCTATCTCTGGTTATTTTCCTAGCAGAGATTCCTAGAAGTGGCACCACAGGTTCCTTGGTAGAAACGTTTGTAAGGCTCTTGCTGCATATCAGGGAGCTAACGAGAGAGTGTGCAGGCCCCCACCCCACACACACACCAGGTCTGTTCCCTCTGCCCCCCAATACATGGTGTGTCCCCGCTGCAACAGATCCCCTCATCAGAATCCTGCGTCTCCTACCCACCCTTCAGGGCTCAGGGCAGGGCCCACCTCCTCCACGAACCCCGCAACCCCAGCAGAGTCCTGCACCTCCAGTCCTCCTTCTGCCTTCAGTCCCTCCTAAAACACTTAGCAACTTGGCCGCACATTATAAGAATGTGTGTACTGATAACCTCTGCCTTGGATGAGAGGTTTCATCCGATTCACTCTCAGATGGAGTGTTTGGAGCCAACTTCAAGCTAGCCTTGATTTAGTGGACATTTTTAACCCGGCTTCACTATTCCTTGGTCATCGAATTGCTGTGACCTGGGACTGTCCCTGTGCCTCTCTAGGCCTTGGTTTGCCTGTCTCTATAATGGGCAAGTTGAATTACATAGTCTCCCACACTCCAGCTCTGATCACTCCTGAGGCCCCTGTCCCAGGCACCAGAGCACCCCTGGGGGGCCTCTAAGGCCCCTGCACAAAGTCGGCCTCTAGGACAGGCCCGAGGGAGCTGGCCCCAGAGGCAGGCCTGGCTCCAGGCCAGGCTGTGTCTGCAAACACTGACCTTGGCTGCCGCAGGGATTTTCCATGACACCAGCACCCTCCCTCACAGCTCCCCCCACTCCATGTGGGCCCAGGGAAGGTGGGGCTTGGGGGCGTTTGGGCTGCCCTACACCAGAGCCCCCCCCCTCAGTAATAGGGGCACCTGCGATGCGAAGTAGAGAGAAAAGAGAACAGCAGGGAGGAGGGGGGCAGGGACCTGCTGGTTGGGAGTGGGGGGCAGAGTTAAGAGAGGAGACAGGAAGCTGGGAAGTGAGGCCTTGGGAGGGGGCAGGGTGGAGCGAGGGGCTGGGTGCCATGCTTCAGAGCTGTCCTTCCCTGAGCGCCAGCCTGGAGGGCAACAAACTCCAGACCCAGTTGTGCCACTGCCCCCCATGTCCACCCTGGCTCCTGGAGGCCCTGGTGGTTTCCCAGGCCCGCGTCTGGGCTTGGCCAGGGCAGGGGCAGGGAGATTCCTTCTGGAGCCTGGAAACTGACCTCATTTTGAAGGGGATGGACAGGAGCTGAGTGACCTAGGCCACCTCCCCTTCCCCTCTGGGGGTCTGATGGGTGGTTTCCCTAGTCGCCATTGTCACCATCGCAGACCTCAGAGTCCTCGTGGGTGCTGTCTGCAATCTCATCTCCTTTAACACAACAATTAGGCTCCAGGAGCCTCTGGCCCTACTTCCCAGCTCCACACTGCTGCTATCTCCAGAGTCCCAGGAGAGGCAGAGTCCTCGAGGGCCCTTACCCAGGTGCCCCTCAGCTCAGGCCTGGCTGCCCTCTGCCCCCAGTGGACCAGCCTGGCCTTCCTCTGGGGACCCCAGTGCCTCCAAGCCATCCCAGAGTTGCCTCTCCCTGGCGTCCTCCAGAGGCCCAGGCAGCACCCCGAAGCCAGCCCTCCCCCCATCTCCAGCACCAGCCCAGAGTTTGAAGCCTTTGGGTGTCTCAGGCCACGGGTCACCTCATCCATCTTCCCTCAAGACAAACATTAGCCCAGCCGGGGCCGTATTTACACTAGATAAGTAGGTCTGCAGAGAGACAGGGTACAGCCCGGCATGGCCAAGGGCTGTGCGTTTCTAATTCCCCAGAGACGGGAGATCAGAGAATCTCAAAGTTAGAGACCAGGAAGAAGGGTCAGAAGAGTGTTTCCCAAACTGTGATCCAAGGAACACTTGTCCAGCAATAGGTACTGTGAGAAAAATGCTCCGTGGTCAAATGAGTGGGGAGCTTAGCATGTTCTGCCAGCTTTGACTGGCCCCGCTCTATAACACAGGTATGGCTCTGAGAAAGCCTACCCTTGAACCAAATAACAACAAATCCTGCTCATCCAGCATTTCCCCGATTCATTTTCACCAAGAACCTTTTTCTCATCCAACAGCTATTACCATGGAGCTGGTATTCCAGGAAATTCACCTGGGGAAAGACTGATCCTAGGATGTTGGTGCTGAAAGAATTTTAAAGCCCATCCAATCTTGGATTCTCCAAAATATTCATATTAAGTATTAGCATTTATTGATCCTAATACCATAAGCATTTTAGGTCTACTAACTCGTCACATCCCCATAGCAACTGGGGGGGGGGGGTCTATGAGGTACACATACCACTATCCCCATTTTACAGATGAAGAAACTGATGTGCAAAGGACTCAATAGCTCGGCCACGGTTTAAAGCCGTCTGGCTCCAGACCCCACGCTCTTATCCTCCCCACCAAGCCATGGAGATCGCCTACCTTATTTTCAGTATCTCTAACATGTAACAGTCACTTAATTCAGTCCCATAGAACCAATAATTGCATGCCAATCAGAATTTCTGATTGGCAGATGTGCTCTTAATTAATTTTGATGGGGAAATAAATTAAATATGGCTTTAACAATTATCATTCAGCACCTGCTCTAATCAACACAATCAGGCTTCATAAATGAAGTCATTCAAAATTTTGATGGTGAATGGGTGGAGAAGCAGAGAAAATAATACAAGGTATTCATCAGTGAAAGGAGGTGGGAAGCTCCTCCCTGGCCATGTCCCCCCATACCACTGAGATGAGGCCAGCAGAGGAGAAGGGACTGGCCAAGGCTTTGCAAAGCTAGCCACGGCCAGGGCCAGGTCAGGCCCCCAGGCTCCCACCTCCCAGCCCCATGCACTCTCCTATGCCCAAGGCTGTAGTCAGCGACCTGGGCTTGCAGCCAGCGAGGCCAGAGGTAGGAGGTCAGGCAAGCAGGCAGGCCGGCAGGCGTATGAGGCCCTTGGGGAGCAGACAGCAGAGCCTGGGCCAGTCAAGGCCATTGCCAAGGGCTCAGAGTGGCTTGCTGTGCTTTTACTAGGAAGAAAAAGACCGGCAAGAAGAAGGGCCAGACCCAACCCCTTCAGGCCCTGCATGTCCTGGAACACAGGGCTTCTGCCGGTGTCTGAGTTCAGTATCTCTTCCTTGCTGATGCCAAGAAGGAAAGAAAAGAACTGGAGGCTGGGGATTCTATCCCATGGCTTGGTTTCTCGTTACCCTCAAATATTTATGCTAACAATTAATATTTATGTCCAGCCATACAATTAACTTTTATGTCCACCCACCTGGCTTCTTCAGGTGATTTCTATTCCTCCAGCCAGGTGCCAGAGCCGACTCTTCGCTAAGTTGCTCCCAAGCAGGAGCTGCTGGCCTTGGTTGAATGAACAGGCACAGATGGTCTGGTCACTCATGAGCCAGTGAGCAGCGGACAGTACATCGGTTCTGCCATTTACCAGCTGTGACACCTTGGGCAGCTTGCTTTCCCTCCCTGGTCCTCTATTTCCTCATCTGTATGATATGATCACGAAGGGCCTGTCTGGCTCTGAGAAACTCTGTTGGATTCAGAGAAGGAAGGAAGGGAGAGGAGGGGGTGAGACAGCCCTGGTGGGTACCCCGAGAGGCAGCAGCTAGCATCGCATGGTCAGGGCATGAGTTCTGGCTGACTGGTCCAGCAGGTACTGTGAGCGAGAGTCCCCAGAGAACCAGCCAGTGAGCGGCCTGTATGTGTCGGTGCCACAGAGTGACAGACGGAGCCTCTCACCCGAGACTCGCAGGACTGGATGAGGAGGAGACAGGAGCACCTTTTGCCCTCTCCCTCACACTGCCACAGCCGACATGGGCAGGGGCAGGGCGGGCGGCGGGCCTGCTGGCAGGCGGCGGGGCTTGCCAAACTCCCGATTACTTCCCAGAAGCCCGGGGTCCCCTGGGAGTGCTCCACCCTGGCTGGCAGGCCTCCAAGCTGAGCACCCACGTCAGCAGGTCCTCCAGCTCCCTCGCCCTTTCACCCAGCGACAATAGGACGGGCAAGGGGTGGGGGGCGCTCGCTCTGCACCCCACACGTGGAGCCCTTCTGTCCCCCTGGGCTTCACTCTCCTGCTTCCATTTGCTCCCTGAGCGTCTGGCTCAGGTCAGCACCCGGGGCCGAGGCTCTGGGTGGAATGTTCGTCTCTCCAGGCCTCAGTTTCTCTTCCAGATTCCCCTCCTGGGTTGACATGCTGACTCCGATGCGTGGGAATGAAGGCTGAGTGGCCTTGGCCAACTCATGAGGCCTCACCAGACCCCCAGTCCCCCAGTGGTAAAGTGGAGGCGGTCACAATAGTGACCTCCTGAGGTTTTGCGGACTAGGTTAAAAATGCAAGTCAAGAGTGAGAGCTTCTGGTGATTAAGTCCTGGCCTGCGGTGGGAAGCCAGGGTGAGCTGTGGGCATCTGACGCCCAGGGCCAGGCATGTCAAGGAGGGCAGGAGGCTGTGTCCTGGTAAGCGCTTTTGGTCAGGCCTGGATGAGTCACTAAGTTCAACAGGAGGGGGGAGAGGGAGTTGTCACTTGTGGCTGAAGCTGGCGCTGGGCAGGAGAGGCTGGAGATGGGAAAGCACGGCGAGAGTCCGGGTGTGCTGAGGGGCCCGGCAAGAACAGGGTGGGGAAGCTGGGCTGGACTCACACTGCGGAAGGCCACAGGGGCTTTGTGGGCCACCTGCAATGGGAGGCGAGGCTGCCAGGCAGGTGGGCGCTCCATTTCCTAAGAGATAGTGGGTCTGGAGAAGTCACCTTATGAATGACTTCAGGGTCAGAAGCTGAGGATGGTGGGGTGAGAGAGGAGTCCTGTGCCCTGGCGTGGGCTATGGCTTCCAGGCTCTGTCCCCCCAGATCTGCCGCACACGCCACAGGTCCTGAAGCACTTTCGCACCTAGTCTCTTCTTTACTCCTGAGGGTAGCTCTGGCAGGCAGCCAGGGCAGGGATTAATAGCTTTAGCTCAACCCCCGCCTAGTGTAGACATGGCAGGTGACCCAGAGAGGGGAAGGAGTTTGCCCAAGGGTGCACAGGTCCACGCACCCTGTGGAGCCCTGGCCCTTGCTGTGCCCTCCCCCATACACTGGATAAGCAGCAGCTCTGGCTCAGGACCTGCCCAGCTGTCGAGGTGAGTGGCGGTCTGGCTGCTGCTGCCGAGCTGGCGGGCACAATCTGTTCTCACCCTGCTGGGGCAGGGACAGGCCAGCCACGGCGACTCAACAGCTCAGCTGTCCAGGC
>PVLC010007723.1:0-62031 GCA_004027655.1 Graphiurus murinus | reverse complement strand
TGTACTTACATTTATAAATCTACCTGTAAACTCTCTACTTTGTTTTATGAACTCTTTGTCTATTCCTATGTCAATATCACATTGTCTTATTGAAAGCAGGTAATGTTAGTCTTTCAACTTTTTTTCAAATAGTTTTGGCTATACTAAATAGTTTGCATTTCCATATGAATTTTGAAATTTGTAAATTTCTGCAAAAAAACACACTCTGCTTGAACAGTAGATTGTGTTAAGGCATATATCAATTTGAGGAAAATTGATATTAGCAACACTGAGTCTTCCAATCCATGAGTATAGCATATCTACTATTATGTAGGCCTCCCTGTGATGTGTTATCCTTTTCTGTGTACAGCTCTTACATATCTGTCAGATTTATCCCTAAATAGTGCATTTCATAGCCTTTGATGCTATTATAAATGTCATTATTTTTAAAGTTTCATTTGATATTATAAATTTTCCTTGATATTATACAAAAATACAGTTGAGTTTTTTATATTTACCTTGTATCCTGAAGTTTGTTATATGTACTTATTTGTTCTAATATATTTTTTCAAGTCATGATCAGATATCCTAAATAGATGATCATTACATTTGTGAATGAAGACAGTTTCATTTTTTCCTTTGCAATCTCAGTGACTTTTACTCATTTTACTAACACAAATAAGACATCTAGTACAAGGTTGATTAGAAGTCATGAAAGTGGACATCCTTGTCTTATTCTTGGTTTTAAGGGAACGGCATTTATACTTTCAACATTAAATACGATGTTAGCTGGAATTTTTTTGTAGGTACTCTTTATTAGGTTGATGAGGTTTGCTTCTATTTCTTTTATGACAGTTTTCTTAAAAACAGGAATGGATGTTAGATTTTATTGAAGTTTTTCTATATCTATTACAATAACCAAAATTATTTTCCTTTTTAGTGTTCTGATATGATCACCTTTCAATATGATGATCTTTTTTCTCTATGTTTCTTTTTGGATAGTTTCTACTATTATGAAGTCCATTAATTTGTGTAATCTGCTTTTAATTTCATTCAGTATAGTTTTTTTTTTTTACCTCAGTTGTAGTTTTTAATCTTTAGAAATTAGATTTGGATTTCATTTTATGTCTTCCACGTCTTGATCTAACTTTTAGAACATATGAACTATACGCATAAGGATTGTTTAATACCCTTGTCTGTTGACTATTCTATGTCAGTTTTTGCCTTAGTGTGAATTCTATTTTTAATTTCTTTGAATGTCTGATAATTAAAATTTTTATTGTAATAAATATATATAACATAAGATTGATTATTTTAACTGTTTTTAAGTGCATAGTTTAGCACTATCGTTCATCTCAAAAAATTTTCAACTTCCTAAGCTGAAATTCTGTATCCACTAAATGATAACACCCTATTGCCTCCTCTCTCTAGCCCCTGGTAACCAGTATCTTCAAGCTTCATCAGTGTGATAGGACGTGTCAGAACTTCCTTCCTTTATTTGACAGAATCATTAATGCTGCTATGAACATATGCATACAAACATGTTCACATCTTTGCTCTCATTTATTTTGAGTATGTGCCCAGAGGGGGAAATTCTGGATTACATGGTTATTCTATTTAAAATTTTTGAGAAACCGCCGTATCTTTTTTCCATAGTGGTTTTACCATTTTACATTCCTCCTAGCAGTGCACAAGGTTTCCAATTTCTCCACAGTTTTACAAACACTTGGGTGAGAAGTGGTATTTTGTATTTTTGACTTGCATTTTCCTAATGACTACTGATGTCAATTATTTTTTCATTCGCATATTGCACATTTGTATATTTTCTTTGGAGAAATGTCTATTCCAGTCTTTTGCCCACTTTGTATTTAGGTTGTTTCTTGTTGCTTTTTTTTTGTTTTTGACAGTTAAATGTTCGAGTCTTCTCATGTACCTTCATTGCCTCAGATCTTAATAAACCATTTTTCCAAGAGAGCCCTGGTTCCTTTTGGTGGGAAATAGTATAAGAATCCACAGTTTGGATTTTAGGATTGCTCATTATTACTGGAGGCATTAATTTTATGATGAGCTTTTTCTTGGTTATTGTTTGTCTAGTATTTTTATCTATCTTGCTATGTCCATAAGAATTAGGAATTTTAATATTTATTGTTATATTTATATATTTGATATATAGATGTTTTTAAATATCAATAAATTATACTTTATTCAGAATTATCTGTGCATCTCTTTTTTCCTTTCCTTTGAACATACAGAGCTTCTAAAATTCTATTTGTGCTGTATCAGAAAATTACTCACTCAACTTTTATTTTTTGAGATTATCATTCAAACTTTAACATTCATGCTTAGAAATACAAATTTAATCAAATAATTCACCTACACAATTAAATGACCTTAGAACATTTAAATTTCAATTATTCCTTTTTCTATCTTAGAATCATTGTCATCCTATACTGAAACTTTGTCATCTTTAAAAACATTCTGTAACCAAAGTAGACATTATCTAACCAAATATCTATCAAAGCTAGATAATAATATTAGTGGTTCAAAAAGTTTTACCCACATATTTACTAATTTTTTTGTTATTTATAATCTGTTGCACATTTTCTAGAGCTGACATAATAAAACACCACAAACTGGATGGCTTAACCAACAGAAATATGTTGTCTCACAGTTTTAGAGGCTAAAAGTCCAAAATCAGGGAGTTTTCCAGGTGGGTTCTTTCTGAGGGCTATTGAGGAAAGGATCTGTTCCAGGCTTCTTTCCTTGTCTTGCAGAAGCTCATTTTTATGTTCAAACACCATTCTCCCTGTATGTGTGTCTGTCTCCAAATCTCCTAATTTTATAAAGACAACAGGCACATTGGAATGGGGCCAATACTAATGACCTCATCCTAACTTGATTATCTATATAATAACTCTATCTCCAAATAAAGTCACATTCTAAGGTACTGGAGTTAGAATTCTAACGGGAGGGGGGGATACAAGTCAACCCGTAACATATGATTTTATAATGCATTTTCATTTTTTCTAATTCATTATAGCAGCCAATACCTTTCTCCTAGCTATAGATTTACCACCCCAGATCCTTTGTTTCATTTAGAGATAATCTTCATGAATTTTGGTTGGGTGCAAATATGACAACATATGTTTTAGTGGGTGGAAGAGGCATGTTCATTTTGTATCCTGAAACTTTACTATAATTTTATTAGTTCTAACAGTTTTTGTCTGTGTGTAGAACCTCTGGAGTTTTCTATATATAAAATCATATAATCTGAAAACAGGAAGAATTTACTTCTTCCTTTCTAATTTGTTTTTTTTTATTTTTATTATTTAGCACGGATTTTTTGTACATTTCTTAAGTACAATGGGGATATGTATACATTTACGACATATCAATCATTGTTGGAGCACAATTAGCACCACTTCTTCGTTTTCCACGTATAGCCCACATTCTTAACAAAGCCTGGCCAAGCAAACTTTCTAGAGTCATAAAACCATAAACCTTTAGAGTCATATATTTACTTTCTAAGAAGTAGGAGGGACTTTCATCTATGCATCCTAGGAGCAATCACCAGATTTCGAGAAGCCAAAGTAGCCATAGCAGAATAATCAGCATAATTACTCATATATGCAGATAGCAACTGCCAGGAGGGAAAGGGCCCAGTTGGGCTCACACAACTCCCCTGTTTTTATTTTAAAATGCACGAAGGACTGTGCCTGTCTTAGGTTGTTTCCTACCAGGTGCATAATCTTACCCCTCATGGGGTCTTGATGAGTCATTCAACGAGCCCTGTCTTAGGTTGATATTGCCCTGAGAAAATCGAATCCATCATTGACTACCAGGCCCTGTGCGAGGCAGTGCTTGCAGTTTTATTCCATGTAAATCTGCTCGTATACTAATGAAGGCATTAATCACAAGGCGTACAACAAGTGGTAGAATGCATAAGCCTAGAATGACTATTGCTGTTGCTATGATAACTCCTCCCAGCAAGGAGATAAACAAGGGCCAGATAGTGACCAAGGCTTGAAGCTGATCTACAGATGTCTTAGCTGTTTCTGCCACATTAATAGAAATGGGCTCCGAATTACGTAGATCAAAAATCTCCTGGTGTAACAAATCCTTTTTTTGATTGGTGCATTGTAATCACATATCTTTGTTAGGTACAAGCTAATACAGGTAAAGGCATACATGCACACATTTCTCACCTAACCCTTCCCCACTCCTTCCACCTCCCTCCTTCTCAAGGTCAGTTTAGTGATTGACTTTGATGTGTTCATGAAAGTACATCATGCTCATTAGGGTGTCCCCCTTTCCCCCATCACCTTCCATTCAGTCAAATTCTTTGTTCACCTAAGGATTCTCCTTCTTCATCTGGAGTCCCTCTTATGTCCCACTTTCTCCCTAGCTTCCACATATTAGGGAGAGCATTCAATTCTTAATTTTTTGTGACTGACTAATCTCACTTAACATAATGTTTTCCGATTCCATCCATTTCCCTGCAAATAACATGAGTTTGTTCTTCTTTATGGCTGAGTAAAATTCCATTGTGTACATATCCCATAGTTTTGTAATCCATTCATCTGTTGATGGACATCTTGGCTGGTTCCATAGTTTGGCTATTGTGAACTGTGCAGCTATAAACATAGATACACATGTGTTGGTCTGATAGTTTGGTTTCCAATCTTTTGGATATATACCCAGTAGGGGTATTGCTGGGTCATATGGTAGGTTCATTCCCATTTGTCTGAGAATCCTCCAAACTGTTTTCCAAAGTGGATGCACTAGTTTGCAAACCCACCAACAATGTATTAGGGTTCCCACTTCTCCACATCCTTGCCAGCAGTTGTTGTTGTTTGTGTTCTTGATGATTGCCATTATGATTGGGGTTAGGTGAAATCTCAGGGTAGTTTTGATTTGCATCTCTCTGATTGCTAATGATGTGGAACATTTCCTAATACATTTATTGGCCATTGTATTTCTTCTTTTGTGAAGTGTCTATTTAGATCCTTTTCCCATTTTTTGATTGGGTTATTTGTTTTCTTAGCTGTGAGTTTCTTGAGTTCTTTGTATATGCTAGATATTAGTCCTCTATCAGAAGAATAGCTGGCAAAAATTTTCTCCCACTCTGTAGGCTCTCTGTTGAGGTTCTTGATAGTTTCCTTTGCTGCACAGAAGCTCTTCAGTTTAATGCAATGCCATGTATTGATCTTCCTTTGAGTTGCTTGTGCTTTTGGGGTCTTGTTGAGAAAGTTTTTACCTATGCCTGTGTGTTGTAGGTCTCTGGCCTGACTTCCAGGTGTTTGATTCACCTTGAGTTGACTCTTATGCAGGGTGAGAAAGTGGGGTTTATTTCCATTTTCCTGCATATGGTTAACCAGTTTTGCCAACACCATTTGTTAAAGAGGCTATATTTTTTCCAGTGTATGTTTTTGGCTCCTTTGTCAAAAATCAGTTGACTGTAAGCAAGTGGGTCTGTTTCTGAATCTTCTCTTCTGCTCCATTGGTCTGTGTGTCTGTTTTTATTACTGTGGCTTTGTAGTAAAGTTTGAAGTCAAGTATTGTGATACCTTCTGCATGGTTCTTGTTACCAAGAACTACTTTGGCTATCCTGGGCTTTTTGTTGTTCCGAATAATGTAAGGACTGATTTTTCTATGTCTGTGAGGAGTGACCTTGGTAATTTCATGGGTATTCCATTGAATCTGTAGATCACTTTTGGGAGGATGGCCATTTTGATGATATTTATTCTGCCTATCCAAGAGCATGGTAGATTTTTCTATCTTCTAAGGTCTTTGTTGATATCTTTTTTCAGCTTTTTGTAGTTTTCCTTATAGAGGTCTTTTACCTCTTTGGTTAGGTTTATCCCTAAGTATTTTATTTTGGGGGATGCTTTGTGAGTGGAATTGTTTTCTGGATTTCTTTTTCAGTGGTTTTTATGGTTGGCATACAGGAAAGCTTCTGATTTTTGAAGATTGATTTTGTATCCAGACACTTTGAATTTGTTGATCAGTTCTATAAGTTTTTTGGCGGACTGTTGGGTCTTCTAGGTATAATATTATGTCATCTGCAAAAAGGGATAGTTTTAGCTCTTCTTTCCCTATTTTTACCCCTTTGATTTCCTTCTCTTGCCTTATTGCTTTGGCTAGAGTCTCAAGTACTATGTTGAACAGAAGAGGTGATAATGGACATCCTTGCCTTGTTCCTGTATTTAGTGGGAACTCTTGCAGTTTTTCTCCATTTAATATGATATTGGCTGTAGGCCTATTGTATATTGCCTCTATGATTTTTTTTTTTTTTTTTTGGCGGTACTGGGGATTGAACTCAGGGGCATTCTACCTCCGAGCTACACCCCTAGCCCCATTTTTTATTCTTTATTTTGAAACTGAGTCTCACTAAGTTGCGGAGTGCCTCACTAGGTAGCTGAGGCTGGCCGCGAACCCGGATCCTCTGGTCTCAGCCTCCCGAATGCTGGGATTACAAGCGTGCGCCACCACGCCCGGCTTGCCTCTATGATTTTGAGGTATGTTCCTTCTATTCCAATTCTCTGTAGTGCTTTTAGCGTGAATGGGTGTTGGATCTTGTCAAATGCTTTTTCAGCATCAATTGAGATGATCATGTGATTTTTGTCTTCGAGTTTGTTTATGTGGTGTATTACATGGATTGTTTTTCGCATGTTGAACCAGCCTTGCATCCCTGGGATGAACCCGACTTGGTCATGGTGTATAATTTTCTTGATGTGATTTTGAATGCGCATTGCTAGTATCTTGTTTAGCAGTTTTGCATCTAGGTTCATCAGTGATATAGGCCTATAATTTTCTTTTCTTGAGCTGTCTTTATTTGGCTTTGGTATTAATGTGATGTTGGCTTCATAGAAAGTGTTTGGTGTGGGTCCCGTTTCTTTCTATTTCACAGAATAGTTTGAGGAGTATTGGGATTAGCTCTTCCATAAATGTTTTTTAAAATTCACTTGGAAAACCATCTGGTCCTGGGCTTTGTTTGATGGTAAACTTTTTATTGCTGTTTCTATTTCTTTGATTTTTATTGGTTGATTTAAATTTCCTGTATCTTCTTGACTCAATTTAGGAAGGTTGTATGTATCTAAAAAATTGTCAATTTCTTCTAGATTTTCCATTTTGTTGGGGGATAGTTTTTCAAAATAGTTTGTGATGATCCTCTGTATTTCCGCACTGTTGGTGGTAATATCACCTTTTTCATCTCTTATTTTGGTAATTTGGGTTGATTCTCTCTTTCTTTTGGTTAGGTTTGCCAATGGTTTATCTATCTTGTTTATTTTTTCAAGAAACCAGCCCTTGGTTTTGTTGATTTTCTGTATTTTTTTATTCCCTCTTTCATTAATTTCTGCTCTGATTTTCATAATTTCCTGTCTTCTACTGGCTTTAGGGTTGGACTGTTCTTGTTTTTCAAAGGCTTTGAGCTGTGTCATTAGGTTATTGATTTGGTGATTTTCTGTTCTTCTTATATGGGCACTCAGTGTTATAAATTTTCCTCTTAGTACTGACTTTAAGGTGTCCCAGAGGTTTTGATATGTTGTGTTTCTGTTTTCCTTGGTTCCTAGGAATTTTTAAATTTCTCCCCTTACTTCTTCTATGACCCACCTCATTCACCAATATGGTGTTCAGTCTCCATGTGTTTACATGGTTACTCTAGGTCTTCTTAGAGTTTATTTCTAGTTTCACTCCATTGTGGTCTGAAAAGATGCAGGGAATTATGTTACATTTTTTGAATTGCAAGTGCTCTCCTTGTGGCCCAGAATGTGGTCTATTTTGGAGAAGGTTCCATGTGC
Source organism: Graphiurus murinus (assembly GCA_004027655.1). Classification (NCBI taxonomy): domain Eukaryota; kingdom Metazoa; phylum Chordata; class Mammalia; order Rodentia; family Gliridae; genus Graphiurus; species Graphiurus murinus. The sequence goes on along the minus strand of PVLC010007723.1, from coordinate 54,250 downwards.
TGCTGAGAAAAATGTGAATTCAGCTGTAGTTGGGTGAAATATTCTGTATGTGTCTAACAGGTTCATTTGGTGTATGGTATTATTTAGGTCTGAAGCATCTTTACTGACCTTTTTTTAAGAAGATTGGTGTAGTGATGTGAGAGGAGTATTGAAGTCTCCTAATATTAGTGTATTGGGATCTGTGTGTGGTTTTATATCATGCAGAGTTTGTTTTATGAAAGTGGCTGCACCAACATTTGGGGCATAGATGTTGATAATTGTTATTTCCTCTTGCTGTATTGTTCCTTTTACTAGTAAAAGGTGACCTTCTTTGTCTCTTTTGATGAGCTTAGGCTTGAAATCTAATTTATCCGATATCATTGTTGCTACTCTGGCTTGTCTTCAAGTTTCATTGGCATGGATTACCTTACTCCAGCCCTCCACCCTTAGTTTGTGGGAATCTTTGCTTGTAAGGTGTGTTTCTTGTAGGCAGCATATAGATGGATTCTGGGTTTTGATCCATTTTCCACCTTGTACCTTTTTATTGGGGAATTGAGACCATTTATATTTAGTGTGATTATTGAGAGATAATTTTTAATTCCTAACATTTTGAGTTTTGACTTCTGTTTGCAGTAGTTGTTTGTTCTTCTTTGCTTAGTTGTTTGCTTCCTGGAAATTATTGTTCCTCTGGTTCTGATGTCTACTTGTTAGTTCTTCTTTGTAGTTAATCTCTTTGAGTATTTTCTCTAGTGCTGGTTTGGAAGACATAAATGCTTTCAGTTTCTGTTTGTCATGGAAGGTTTTTATATCCCTGTCAATTTTGAGACAGAGTTTTGCTGGGTAGGAGAATCTTGGCTGCAAGTTATTTTCTTTCAGAGTTTGGAATATGTTACTCCAGCCTCTCCTGACTTTCATGACTTGGTTTGGGATGTCTGGAGTGATTCTAATTGGTTTGCCTCTAAATGTCACTTGGCTTTTTATTTTTGTTGCCTTTAGAATTCTTTCCTTAGCTTCTACATTTGTCAGCTTGATTATTATGTGGTGAGGTGAACCTCTTCTTTGGTCTTGTCTAGAGGGGGTTCTATATGTTTCCTGCACCTGTGTGTCAACTTCTCTTTCTATGTTTGGAAAATTCTCCAATATTACTTCTTTGAAAAGTTTATTTATTCCATTAGTTTCAACTCTAATCCCTCTTCTATGCCTATTATTCTTAGGTTAGCTCTTTTAAAATTGGTCCAGATCTCATCGATGTCCGATTCATACTGTCAAATTTTTTTTTCTAGATTATGTATAATGGATTCATTTTTGGAGTGGTCATCTTCTAGGAGTGATATTCTGTTTTCCATGTGATCTAATCTACTGTTTATAGTTTGTATTGATGCCTTCACTTCTATTATTGCATCTTTCACATTCTTCACTTCCCTCAAGGCTTCTCTATGATTCCTGCTCAGGGCGTCAAATTCTTTGTTTATTTTTTCCTTTATTTCTTTCCCACTCTCTCTGCATTCTTTCTGGAAGTTTTGTAACATTTCTATTATTAAAAATCTGAATTGTTCTTCTGGTAAGCTCTGCCATTCAATGTTGTTGAGTTCTGTTATTGTGGGGTTGTGTTGACTCATTGTTTCTTTGGTATTTTTCCTTCCCATAGTTTCCCTGTTCTTAAATTTATAACTTTGCTGCTCTTGCACACTTTCTCTGAATTTATAGGTTTCTTATTTTTATTTTCTCTCTGTGAATGGTATCTTATACTGAGTTTCAATTACTCTGGTACTTCTTCTGCCTGCTCTATTGGTATCTTTGGTGGGTTTCAGGTGTTGACTTCTAGGGTCTAGCAAAACTAACAAAACAACCATCCTCTGAACAAACATAGATAAATCAAAGCAATGCAAAGTGTAATAGAGTAAAAACGAAACAAAACAAAACAAAAAAACCCAGAAAGGAAAAAAGAACAGCAAGAAACAAAATAAAAATCCCTGTAAGTTTGTAATAACAGACCTGATTTGGCCTCTGCAGATCTTTTGGGTAGATCCCTGCTGCTGTGGGTGGCTGCTACTGCCTTGCATGCACTGACTCTCCCATTCTCCCTGTTCTGCTCTCTGGGTTCCGACTAACTGCCCCTGTTGCTTTACTCACTTTTCTGCTGCTTTGCTTCTCTTTCCTTCTGTCAAGAAGCTGCTCCTGCGACAGTTTTGATTCAAGCTCTGCAGTGTAATTGGTCTCTGCGGCAGCTCTGTAGGGAGAGGTGAGCTGGGATGGCCCCGCGCTGGCTTAAGCTGGTCGTACCATGCGTCCCGGTCACTGTGGAAGGTGCCTTGATATGCTGCCTGGCTAGGAAGAGGAGTTCAGGAGTCACTCACTCCACCTCTGGTCGCTGGGAATGCAGAAGGTCATTATATATTTCTTTGTCATTAGACCCCACAGTGGGGGCTGGCTCAATGGTGGCCACAACTCAGCAGCATGGTGCCACGGCCACACAGATGGGCTTCTTTGCTCTCCCTGGTTGGCCTTCCGGATTCTGATCAGCTGCATTTCAGTTTTTATAGCATTGTTCACCTATTTGTTGCATTTTTTCTTCTGTCAAGAAGTTGCCTCTATGGCTGATTTGAATAGAGCTCACAGCACCTATTGAGCAGTGTCTCACTCCGATGCCACCTTCCCGGAAGTCCCCCTTCCTTTCTAATTTGGATTCCTTATATTTATTTATCTTTCCTAATTTCTTTGACTAGGATTTCCAGTACTATGTCGAATAAAAGTGATGAGAGTGAGCATTCCTTGTCTTATTCTTGATCTTATTGGAAAACTTTCATTTTTTTCACCTTTAAGTACAATGTTAGCTGTGAGCTTTTCATATATGTCCTTTATTATGTTGAGGTACATTCCTTATATACCTAATTTGTAGAGTATATTTATTATGAATGGGTATTGAAATTTTATCAAATACTTTTTCTCTCAATACACATATTATGATGACCATGTGGTTATTATCCTTTGTTCTAGTAATGTGGTATATCACAGTCACACAAAACTCAATTAATTGATTTTTATATATTGAACTATCCTTGCATTTCAAGGATAACTCCAACTGGTTGAGGTATGATTTTTTTGATGTGCTATTGAATTATTTTAATGGATTTTTGGGGGAGGGATACTGGGGATTGAATCCCGAGGTATTCTACCTCTGAGGCACACCCCCAGTCCTAATTTTTATTCTTTATTTTGAAACAGGGTCTCACAAAGTTGCGGAGGGCCTCAGTAAGTAGCTAAGGCTGGCTGCGAACCTGTGATCCTCGTTTCTCAACCTCCCAAGTACTGGAATTACAAGTGTGTGCCACCACGCCCGACTTTGATGGATTTTTTAAAAAGATTTTTTACATTTAACTTTTTCAGGGATATTGACTTATAGTTTTCATGTGGAGTCATTTTCTGGTTGTGGTATCAGAGTAATATGCTAGCCTCATAAAATGAGGTTTGAAGAGTTCTGTCTTCTGCAAGTTTTTGGGAGTTTGAGAGTCTAGGCCTTTGAACTCAGGGGCATTCTACCTCTGAGCTACACCCTCAGTCCTAGTTTTTATTCTTTATTTTGATTATTTTGAAACAGGGTCTCACTAAGTTGTGGAGGGCCTCACTAAGAAGCTGGCCACGAATCTGGACTCAGCCTCCCAAGTACTGGGATTACAAGTGTGCACCACCATGCCTGGCCTTGTTAGGAGTTCTTTGATACTGATTAAATCTCATTGCTATTTATGGGTCTGTTACTTATGATTCAGTCTTGGTAGGTAGTATGTTTCTAAGAATTTATCTATTTTTAAGTTATCAAGTTTGTTGATATACAATTGTTCATCATGTTTTCTTATAATATTTTTGTTTCTATGACATTAGTTGTAATGTTTCCTGTTTCACTTCTGATATTATTTATTTGCATCTTCTCTCTTTTCTTAGCTAAGATAAAGGTGTCAGTTTTATCTTTTCAAACAATGAGATTTTTGTTTCATCAATTTTTCTTGTTTTCCTCTTCTTTATATTATTTTTTTCAGCTCCAATCTTTATTATTTCCTCTCTTCTGCTAACATAGTTTGTTGTGCTTTTTCTAGTTCCTTGAGATGTAATTATAATTTTGTTGTTGTTGTTGTTGGTACTGGGGATTGAACCGAAGGGCATTCTACTTCCAAGCTACATCCTCAGCCCTTAAAATTTTGTTTTGGTTTGTTTTGAAATAGGGTCTTGCTATGTTGCTGAAGATGGCCTCCAAACTTCAATCCTCTTGTCTCAGCCTCCCAAGCACTGGGATTACAAATGTGAACTACCACTCCTAGCTTCTTATTTATTTTTTAATGTAAACATTTATCACTTCTCTTACTGTTTTTATTGCATCCCATAAGTTTTGGCATATGGCATTTTCATGTTTGTGTCAAATTGCCTGCTTACGTCCCTTTTTTAATTTATTCTTTTATCTACACACTTGATGAATTGTTACCAGCATGCAGAAATGAGTTGCATACCTCTGCACTAATAACTATCTAGAAAGGAAATTAAGAAAACAATCTCATCTGAAATAATCTCAATAGGATAAAATACTTAAGAATAAACTAAGGAATTGAAAGATGTACATTGAAAACTACAAAATATCGAGGAAAGTAAGAAGACACAGAAAGACACCCTGTGTTAATGGATTGAAAGATTTAAGGTTGTAGAACTGTTCCTACTACCTCTAAAGATCTATAGATTCAATGCAACCTATTTTCAAAATCTCAATGGCATTTTTTTTTTTTTTGGTGGTAGTACTGGGGATTGAATCCAGGGACATTCTTTATTTTTATTTATTTTATTATTTTATTTTATTTTTTAATTGGTGCACTATAATCATACATCTTTGTTAGGTACAAGCTGAAAAAGGCATATATGCACACATTTCTCATTTAACCCTTCCCCAATTCCCACACCACTCCCTCACTCTCCCTCCTTCTCAAGTTCAGTTTAGTGATTGACTTTGATATGTTCATGAAAGTACATCTTTGATATGTTCATGAAAGTACATCATGTGCATTAGGGTGTCCCCCCTCCCTCCATCACCTTCTGTTAAGTCAAATTCTTTGCTCATCTAAGGTTTCTCCTTCTTCCTCTGGAGTCCCTCTTATGTCTCCAGGGGCATTCTACTTCGGAGCTACACCCCCAGTCCTATTTTATTTTTTATTTTGAAACAGGACCTCACTAAGTTTCTGAGGGCCTGGCTAAGTTCCTGAGACTGACCCTGAACTTGTGATCCTCCTGTCTCATCCTCCCAACTACAGGGATTACAGGTCTGCATCAGCAAGATCCGAATCCAATAGCATTTTTAATCAAAATAAAATTCATATGGAGCTATGAAAGACTCTAAACAGCCAAAAGAAATCTTAGAAAGAAGAACAAACCTGGAGGCATTTACTTCTTTATTTTAAATATATATTACGAAGCTATAGAAATTAACTGTATAATACTGGCATAAATGTAGACATAGACCAATACAACAGAATAGAGATCCTAGAAATAAATTCATGCATATTTTTGTTAGCTGATCTTCAACAAGGAATCCTAGAATACACAATGGGGAAAGAATAGTCTCTTCAACAAATGATGCTGGTGAAAATGAATATCCTTTTGCAAAAAAGTGAAATTTGTCCTTTTTATTATAGCCGATACAAAAATCAACTCAAAATAGAGAGTGGTGGAGGAGTAGAGGATATAGCTTTTTTTTTTTTTCTCTAAAAAATCTCAATTTTCACTTTCAAACATGTGAAGAATTGTCCATTTCATGGCAACAATCTGATCCCAGTAGTCTGGAAAGTCAACAGATGGATGTGATCATATCCACTTTTTTCATAAGAAGTTGTCAGGAACCATTTCTTTTGGCTAACTAAAGTGGATCCAATGTTAACAATGAAAGGTGGGATGGCTGGGGACATGAATCAAAGGGCAGGATAATTTCCTTCTAGAAAGATGAAAGAATTTATGAGCAGGAACTTCGCCCTACTAGTCACTTCCTTTAGTCATCTTCCCACTCTATAAAGCAAACCTGAAATTGTGGCAGGAGATAGCATATCCCAAATTGCTTTAGTCAGAAAAATAAACAAACAACAAAAACAGAAAGTAAAGAAAGGAAAAAAATAAATAAAATGAAAAAGCATGAAGTAGAAGAGGCTAAACTATCATTTGGGTAGAGAAGTATTTGTATTGTCTTTTTGAGTATTTTACTTTTAAATACTTATTTCACTGTTTTCCATACTAAATTGCGTACCCACAGAGGGAGCACAGGGAATGTCCATGCCTTTTCACTCCAGAGTGCTTTGTGAATAAATAAATTAATTAATTACTACATTTCCCTAAATTTTTGATATTAAAACATTGTTTTAAAAACTGAATTAGTTGGGCGTGGTGGTGCACACTTGTAATCCCAGTACTTGGGAGGCTGAAACAGGAGAATCACAGGTTTGTTGCCAGCCTCAGCTACTTAGTGAGGTCCTTGCAACTTGGTGAGACCCTGTTTCAAAATAAAGAATATAAAACAGGGCTGGGGGTGTAGTTTGGAGGCAGAATGCCCCTGGGTTCAATACCCAGTACTCCAAAAAAAGAGAAAGAACTGAATTGCTGGTGCAAGTCAATTTTATGTGTCCTTGCTTAAAACTCTTGCTCTTAAAAAGATTTCTTTTTTACTAATCTATAACATCTACGAACCATTAATATTCAAGAACAGAAGAAGAAGGCCACCTCAAACAAGTGTCTTTAAATACTTGGGGTTTGCTAGAAAGTATGATTACTATTCACTGGAAGATTATATTTTGAGATTTTTCTGTTCATCTTTGTTTTGTTTTGTTTTTTCCTTTTTTTTGTTGCTAATTTAGAGTTTCTCTGTTGTTCAATGACATAAAGGTGCATTGCGAAGCTTTTGAAGTGACAACTATGAGTCTTGGTTTGCAATTACCCTATTTACAGAACAAAGGAGACTGTGAAATGGAGGGGCAAACAACTAAGGTGGGAGAAGAGAGAATGACAAAAAGTAAAGAAGGGAAACCAATAGCTTTCTCAGATACAATTTCTAATTCATTTTAACTTCTCCTTTATCTTTTATCTCTTTAGGTCCTTATCATTCTTATATTTGTTCTCTTCTGTTATGCAGGGAGTACAGTATTCTGTGTGAGATATTCCCCTAAAAGAATTGTAGTGTTCTTTTCAAGCCTGTAGTATGAGCCTTTTTTTCAGTCTTTGCTTCTAGAAAATATCTCTGGATATACACCTCACATGTATAACTAGTCTATTCAAATTTTAAAAATCCTGGAGTTTATTATCCTGTTATTTGAAATATTCCTGCACTCCACAATGTGCCTTCAGATAGAGCTGTTGGCACTGGTAGCTGGCAGTGTAGGATAGGAATGTCAGCTGTTCTATCTGGAAAGCATTGCATCTATCTCTCAGCCCCTTTCCAAGGCCCATCCTAATTTATTGTTTCCCTGGATAATAGCATTAATCTTATTACCCATTTCCCTATATCTAGTCTCTTTTTCAGAGTCATTTTTCATGATGCAACCAAATGTCTTTGTAAAATATCCATCTCTTAAAACTATCCTCTTGGCTGGGCATGGTGGTACACACCTGTAATCTGAGTACTTGAGAGACTGAGACAGGAGGATCGCAGATTCAAGGCCAGCCTCAGCAACTTAGTGAGACCCTCAGCAATTTAGCAAAACCCTATTTCAAAATAAAAAGGGCTGGGGTGTAGCTCAGAGGTAGAATGCCTCTAAATTTAAACTCTAGTGTTATGATTAGGTATAGAATGGCCCCTTGAAGAGCTCATAAATTGGTGTTTGGAGCTAACATAAATGAGTCATGAGGGTTGTAATCCCAGAAGTGGATAAATCTATTGTAATGGATTTACCTGGGTGGTACCTGATAGGCCGGTAAGGTGTGGCTGGAGGAAGTGATTCCTGGGGGTGAGGCCTTGGAGATTATATATGGATCCTCCTTCCCTGCTCTTGTTCTCTTGCTTCTGGCTTCCATATGTAAAGAGCATAGCCCATGTGCTCTCCCTTCACCTTCCACCACCATGCCCTGAGATCCATGGTCTGAGCTAGAAACCAGAAGAAAATAAATCTTCTTTCCTCTAAGTTTTGTGGTCAGATCTTTAGATTATAGCTGTAAGAATGCTGATGAATACAATAAATAGTACCAGAAGTGAGGTTGCTGGTATACCTAAGTCTGACCATGTGGGTTGTGACTCTTTGGAACTGGTTTGTAAGAGGAAAGTAGAAGGGCCAGAATGTGGCTAGAAAGGCAGATGGTAGAGGCTGTGCTCAGGAGATTATGGAGGGCTAAGATGACTCCATAGGGAAATGGAGTAGAGGCCACCTGTGTTACACTTTGGCAAAGAACTTATCTGCCCATGTCCTGAAACTTTGTGTGAGGCCAAATTTAAAGTTGATGGGCTGATTAAATTGGTGGAGGAAATCTCAAAGCAGCAAAATATCCAAACTGCATTATAGATATTGATGTCTGCATTCAGCAAACTGTACACTGAATTTCAGCAACAAAAAGTAAAGCAGAGAGACTTTAAAGATTTGCAATTTGGATGGAGAGGCATGTATAAAGCTGCAGCCCAGACAGATGATATAATGGAAGGAAGGAAGATGGCTGAAAGGAAGGAGGAAGCAGTGGCCACAATGGAGGCCCCAGATGGAACTGGTACCAGGGGCGGTCCAGATGAAGTTGATGGACTTGGCCAGTTGCTGCCTGGGTGGAGTGGGCCCAGAAACTGAGATTTAAAAGGCCCCAAAGGCAATGATTAAGGAGGGAGTGACTACTTTTTCTGTTGGCAGCCCATCTTGGAGCCCACATAATGCTGGCTTTGCTAGAAAAAGGAAGTCATGGAGGCTTCCCGCCAGATTTCAAAGAAAGGCCTGGGAAGGCAGGCAGTGTGTGGCAGGTTTGGAATCCCTGTAAACAGGCACAAATGGGGCACTTTGTGAAGCTGTGAGGGTGAAACTAAGGCTGCAAGACTCCCACCCCCTTCCAGATTTAGAAATGCCAGAAACATGGAACAACCTCAAGGAAAGGCTGCTAGCTGCGAACCATGGGGGCAGGCTGGAAGAGGCAGTAAACCACCCATTACAATCAGCCAGATTGCAGGGGCAGGGCTTCCAAGGCTCCTTGGAGATCACTTCTCACTGCCATGTGCCCTATATGCCAGAAGTGGAGCTGTGAGATCAAATGCTTGCCTTGCTGGATTTCATTACTGTTTTGCTCCCATCCCTTCTTTCTATGGTCCTATTCATCGCTTTAGGAATGCAAATGTTTACTCCTTGCCTTTGTATATTGGATACATATAACTTGCTTTTTATTTTAATATTCATTATCTTTTATGGGAACACATAAGAGTTCACCTTGAGTCTCAGAGGAGACTTTGTACCTCTCTGACCTCACCTCACCGTCTACTTTGCTCCCTATCGCCCACTCACTCTGGCTTTTTTTCCCCCTCTCCCTCAAACTTGTCAGCTCCCTTTTTTGTGGGGTTTTGAATTTCTGTTGTTTTTCTTTTTTCTCTAGATACCCAAATGGGTAACTCATGTTTTTTCACTTTTGTCCAAATATGACTTTTTTTTTTTTTTTTTTTGCGGTACTGGGGATTGAACTCAGAGGCATTCTACCTCCAAGCTATACCCCCAGCCCTACTTTTTATTCTTTATTTTGAAACAGGGTCTCACTAAGTTGCAGAGGGCCTCACTAGGTAGCTGAGGCTGGCCTCAAACCCAGATCCTCCAGTCTTAGCCTCCCAAATGCTGGGATTACAAGCGTGCGCCACCATGCCCAGCCAAATGTGACTTTTTAAATGAACTCTAACCTGACCACAAAGTTTTAAATTAGTACAAACTCCTATCCCTACATTGCCATCCCCACATTTCCTTTACTATGCTTTTTTTAAATATAGTTCTTATAGCACAAGCACACTATTCCTCTGTCATTTTCTTATTCTTGAGTATACTACTTTTAGAGTCATCTGTTCCATTGTTGAATAACTTGTTTAAGAATAATTTCAAACTCAACTAGAAAATTGCATCCAACAGTATCTAATGTTGGTTATCATCTTAAAGAGTAGGACTCAAAAATGAATCCTTTGCTACTCTGATTTAATTTTAATTTCTTCATAGGATTTATAAATTAAAAAATTGGAAACATACTCCAAATGTCAAGATAGTAAATAAATAAAATGTTCTGAATGATTCACATCACAGATTTAAGTAGTTTCATGCTTTTGCATTGGATTCCATTTCTATGTAATGCAAACAGATCATGGATTTATTTCTATGTGTGTGGTTTTGTGGTGTGATATTTCATCTTCTCACTGCTAGTTTTCCCCAAAAGCTCATGTGAACAGATTTTGTGAGTGGAACTTTCATTGTGTGTGTGAATGTAAACATATACATTCATGTGGAGAGGACTGGAAATGGTGATGAGTAGCCTCTTTTCTGTATTCTATCCTTATATTTGATTTATTGTATTAGGAGCAAAGAGGTCTCTGTCAACCAAAATGAAGAATAAATCTCACTGTTACACTAAGTGGAGTGATATTGTGAAAATGTCAACCCCTGATGCTCTACATACCTTCTTAGTTAATCTTACCAGCTCTTTGTGAGATTATGAGGGAAGAAGTGAGTTTAACAGACCCTTAATTTGCTCTGCTTAGATTGGTGTTGACCTTGGATTTCTTCCTAAGTTTGATTAGCAGACCCTTGTATATTTGATGCTTTTGTCCTCATTTGTCTTGGGTCATGTCTGGGTGGCTTTGTGTATCAGGTTATGAATAATCTCTATTGAACATTATGGAAGAAGCATTAGAATCACAAGATGTAATTTCCATTCCTAAGACATGTGCATTCTCTTGTAATACATGTCAAAGTATGACAGTTGTTTCTAACACAAGAATTTATGTAATTCTTCTGAGTTGACTTGAATGACTTCTTTCTTTCTTTCTTTCTTTCTTTCTTTCTTTCTTTCTTTCTTTCTTTCTTTCTTTCTTTCTTTCTACTTTCTTCTTTCCACCATTTTACTTGAAATAACAACTGACACACCTACTGTAAGTCATTACACATTGAGTATCCTTCAGCTGAAATGCTTGGGACCAGAAGTATTTCAGATTTGGGATTATGGTATATTTACATATACATAATTATATATCCTGGGGATGAGACTCAATTCTAAACATGAAATTCATTTATGTTTCATATAAACCATGTACACATAACCTGAAAGTAATGGCATACAATATTTTTAGTGCACCTGTGTTTTGACCATAACCCATCACATGAAGTCATGTGTGGAATTTGCCACTTGTGGTATTATGCCAATGCTCAAAACTTTTTGGATTTTGTAGCATTTCAGATTTTTTTCCTTTAATTTTGTTGTTTTTAATTTAATTATTTTGTGAGTGCACGACGCATAATGGAGTTTTCTAGATACCACATGGCACACATTCGTATTACTGCTTTGATGGCTCATGAAATAAGTACTTGTATATTTTTATGTCTTCTAGATTTTTATTATTTAATTGTAATTATACATTATAGTGAGATTCAAAACCGATAAATTCACATGTGCATGTATCATCTGGTGTATTTCCCTCTGCATCCCACCCTGCTCCCCACTTCTCCCTCTCCATGAACGTTAGTGAGATTGGTTGTGATACCCTCATATAGGGACATAACATTGTTTGATCTGTTGTTTTCCTCTATTCTCCTTTTTACCCACCTTCATCCCCTTTCCACTATTCTACTGGTCTCTCTCCTCATTTTTCTGAAGCTGCTTTATTTCCTACTTTCTCTCTAGCTTTTAACAGATTAGGGAGAACATGTGACCCTTGACTTTCTGAGACTGGTTGATCTCACTCAGCATAATGTTCTCAGTTCCATCCATTTTCCTGCAAGTGACATAATTTTGTTCTTCTTTATGGCTGGGCAAAATTCCATTGTATGTATATACCACATTTTCTCTATCCATTCATCTGTTGACAGACACCTAAGTTGGTTCCATAATTTGGCTATTGTGAATTGTGCTGCTATAAATGTGGGTATGCATGTATCACTATAGCATTTTAGCTTTAATCCTTTTGAAAAGACACCTAGGAATGGTATAGCTGGATCATATGGTGGTTCCACTCCTAGTTTTTTAAGAAAACTCCATACTGATTTCCATAATAGTTGCATTAATTTATAGTCCCAAAAGTGAATAAGCATTTCTCCCCCACAACACACATTTTCATCTCCATTTATTATTGTTTGTATTCTTCTTAAATTTGGATTATTTATTTGTCCTTCTAGAAGTATTGTATGGAAAGTCCTTTATGTGCAGAGCATCATGACCTGGGTGAATAGAGATATAAGCAACTTGGCTACTGCCCTTTAACAGCTCAGTATTTACTAATACAGATAGTTACAAAAACAAGTTCAAGATGGTAAGCTTAAAATAATTCAGATAATGTCCTCTTATAGTTCCATGAACAGAGGAATTCTCAGCAGAAGACTTAAAGAAAGTTCTGGAATGATTTCACATTTTGATGATTGCCATTCTTATGGGGTTACATGGAATCTCAGTGTAGTTTTAATTTGAATTTCTCTGATTGCTAATGATGTTGAACATTCATTCATTTATTTATTGACCATTTATATTTCTTCTTTTGAAAAGTGGGCAGTTCAACTGCCCATTTTTTATTAGGTTATTTGTCTTTTTAGTGCTAAGGCTTTTGAGTTCTTTTTATACTGGAGGAGTAGCTGGCAAGGATTTCCTCCAATTCCTCCAACTCTCTCTTCAGATGTGGTTGTCTCCCTTGCTGCACATAAGCTTTTCAATTTTATGCCATCCCATTTATTGATTCTGGGTTTTATTTCTTGAGTTTAAGGGGTCTTATTAAAAAGCTCTCTACAAGTGCTTATATGTTGGAGAGTTGGTTTCTTCTAATAATTGTAAACTTTCTGGTCTAATTTCTAGATCTTTGATCCACCTTGAGTTGACTTTTGTTCAGGGTGAGAGATGAGGATCTCTAGTTTCATTCTTCTGTAAATGGATATCCAGTTTTGAAGGTGCATTCTTTGGAATCATCAATAAATTTTAAGAGTGTAAAAAATGTTTTTTCTTTTTGTTTATTTTTTCATTTATTTATTTTGGTGGTACTGGAGATTGAAACCAGGGACATTCTACCTCTGAGCTACACTCCCAGTCCTTTTAAAAAATATATATTTTTGTTTTGAAACAAGGTCTTGCTAGGTTGTTGAAAGTCTTGCCAAGTTGCCAAGGCTGGCCTGGAACCTGAGATCCTCCTGTCTCAGCCTCCCAAGTATTGGGATTACAGGCATGCACCACTATGCCTGGTTCAAGTGTTTATTTTTTTAAATTTAATTATTAGCATATATTGATTACACAAATCAATAGGTTTCATCTCCATACCTGCTAAAGGATTCAGAGATTTAAAATGTATGAGAATTTCATTGGCTGTTTTAATTGGTAAGTATATATATATATATATACTTACCAATTAATTATATATTATATAATTATATATAATTATAATTATCATATAGCTACTATTATATAATTATTATAATATTATTATATTATATAATTACATAATATAATTCTATTATTATATAATATAATTATATTATATAATCATTATAATATAATTAATATATAATTATATTTATTGTATAATTATGCTTATTATAATTATAATAATTATATTTATTATATAATGATGTATATTGTATTTATTATATAATTATATATTATAATTATTATATAATTATATAATTATTTATATATATATATGTAGAGAGAGAGAGAGAGCCAAAGTTTGAATTAATTTTGACTGTAGAAAACATTGCTTTAAGCTGGGTGTGGTGGCACACACTTGTAATCCCAGCATTTGGGAGGCTGAGACCTGAGGATCCGGGTTCGAGGCCAGCCTCAGCTACCTAGTGAGGCCTTCCGCAACTTAGTGAGACCCTGTTTCAAAATAAAGAATAAAAAATAAGGCTGGGGGTATAGCTCAGAGGTAGAATGCCCCTGAGTTCAATCCCCAGTACTGCAAAAAAAAAAAAAAAAAAAAAAGAAAAAAAAGAAAAGAAAACATTGCTTTAAACATTAAAGTTTTAAAATATTGCCTCATGAACAGCATTATTTTGTTTATCTGAATAGGCCTGCAGTTTTTTGTTTTTAGAGTTAAAAAAAAAAACACTTGGTTTTGGTTGTTAGGACTAAGACTTCTTGTTGGCTACAGAGCTTACCCTCTTTCTCTGTTTTTGTCCAGTTTTCCAAATAAAGTGATTTCTGGCCATTTAAAAAAAATTAAGACAAATAGGACTTTTAGATTTTGCTGATTACTAACTTACACATCCTCCACCCTTAGCAACCTGACTTCTGGACAAGCATTACACACTTAAGCCACCACAAATGTAGTACTTTTTCTATGGCAGCTCCTGTAGTCTGTGGAAGTGGGACTTGGTCTAACCTGCCTTCCTGATCCTTTTTGACATAAATACTTTCCCAATTTTAGCCTCAGTAGACATTTGCATTTTTCTCCTTATTCCATTTATTGCCCTTATCTTACAAAATTGAAATATTTAATATATATTCCTCTGGGGTATTTCAAGTCTCTTATTGGTTTTCAAGATTCGTTTCCTTTCCCTTCCTCCCTTCCTTCCTTCCTTCCTTCCTTCCTTCCTTCCTTCCTTCCTTCCTTCCTTCTTTCCTTCTTTCCTTCTTCCCCCATCACCTTTTTTTTTTCTTTCTTTCTTGTGGTATTGGGGATTGAACCCAGGGGCATTCTACCTCTGAGCTGCACCCCGTCCTATTTTTTATTTTGAACCGAGGTCTCACTTATTTCCTGAGGACCTCACTAAGTTACTGAGGCTAGTCACTAAGCTGTAATCTTCCTGTTTCAGCCTCTCAAGTACTGGGATTACAGGCATGTGCCACCACACCCAGCTTCAAGACAACTTTCTAAGACAATTTTGCCAAATATATTGTAAATCAGCATTAACTTTATTGGGGATTATTTATTAGTGGTCCTTTATGCATTTATTTTTCTTAATTTTTAAAAAACAAGTGATATTTTACTTTTGTGAAAAGGAAGCATGTTTATAATACAAAATTCAAGCAGTAAAGAAAATATAACTGTTTAAAATTCCACCACTCAGACACAAGCACTGTCAATATTAGCTGAACATTTTTCTATTGATATATATCTATATATATATATCATATCTATATCTATATCTATACATATATATGGAAAGAGAGTTTCATAAAATGCTTTCCTATAAAAATATCATTTTAAATAAAAAGTATCTTATTTATTGTTACTTGATTTTAAACCAGAGTAAGACACTGAAGCAATTTCTGAATTTGAGATTAAAATGTCTGTATTACATGCAAACCATGAGTGAGCACCAATGTAAGTGGAAGGCTTTGAGTGATAATCAGCTGTCAATGTAGGCTCATCAGTTACACCAAACTTACGACTTTGGTGGGAGATGATGTGAGGAAAGCTGTGCTTGTGTGTAGGAAGGGGAAAATAAAAAACTTTGTACTTTCCATTCAATCTTGTTGTGAACCTAAAACTGTTCTAGAAAATAAAGTCTCTCTCTATATAAATAAGCTTTTCAGCAGTATTTTCTGGTTTACCACAATGATATATAAGACATTCAATACACTAAAAGGAAAAATAAATTTCTCCCTGAATAAAGGGATAAATTTGAATGTATTTACCAGATGAGATACTAATTTCTAAAGGTATTCCTTAAGTAAAAAGAGAAGAAAAGATTGTGAACTATATTAAGAGGATGACATCACTGTATGTTTTTAAAACAATATTTTCATTGTTACTGTCTGTTGACTTCATGCCATGAAAAATCAGAAATCTTAAGAAATTTACATTTCTTCCAACTTGCTTTACTTCTTCCTTCTGATTGGTTAGTTATCATTTTTACATTTTGAAGATTTTAAGTATTTGTAGTCTGTTCTTTAGCCATAATTCCTTCAAATGTTTAATCTTAACTATCTATTTAAATTGATTATTATTCATCATCATAGTTTTTATTTTGATTTACCTCTTGATTGATGGAACATCACTATCTAGTACTTTGTTGTTTGTTTTAGAGAAATATAGGAGGGATAAAGGAGGCTTAAAAAAAGGAGAGTTTGTGTCAGTTTTTAAAGTGCTCTCCTATTCCTCTTGATCCAAATATACAGGTAAGATAAAATAAAACCCATCATTACTCACTTTAGTCCAGAATGTCTTTTTCTGTTCATGATGCTACTCATTGAATGTGTGGTGGGATCTGTTACTTGACAATATAATTGTGTAGTAATTAGGAGGGCTAATTTTCATTCTGAAAGAGAAAGAGAAGAAAAGTGAAAACCCCAGACCCTAAGAAACAAAACAAATTTCAACTCATTATCAAAACTGTTTGGAGCCGGGCATGGTGGCGCACGCTTGTAATCCCAGCATTCGGAAGGCTGAGACTGGAGGATCCGGGTTCGAGGCCAGCCTCAGCTACCTAGTGAGGCACTCCGCAACTTAGTGAGACTCGGTTACAAAATAAAGAATAAAAAATAAAATAGGGCTGGGGGTGTAGCTTGGAGGTAGAATGCCCTTGAGTTCAATCTCCAGTACCGGAAAAAAACCCAAAAAACTGTTGATTAAACACTATTGTTCTCAAAGGTTAGAGCAGAGATGGTAGCATTCAAATTACCTTGACTATAGTACAGTTGAGAAATGAACAAGGGATAGTATAGTCTAAGCCATGATGCTTAGAGAAACCACAAGTGACCACACTATGAGAACCTAATACCTGCTTTGTGCACTCAGTTAATATTTGTACTTGCACAATTAGTGCTATCATATTGAATGTTTGTATTAGTGGTGGAAATAATGTGATAACATCAACCTGAACAGGAAATTCATGTGGGTAACTATTTCAGTGTTAAATAACCACTTTAGAAAAGCAGATGTAGGAGAAGGGGTCAAGGGCTTGTCAGAGAAGTGGGGGATGGTGGTGTGAGCTGATTGTAGGGGGTGATGGGATCCCTGAAGTCCCTGACCTGTTCAAGCAGGAGCAGGTGATGGTGCATTTGATAAAAGGCTGTGAAATCTCTAAAAGTGGTATTGAAAGTGAACATATTTTCTGTACAGAAAGTAGGTTAGGGACTGTGGCATGGAAATGGTCAGAGACCATTTAGAAGCAAATATATTAGTAAGGTATGGTGACACATGCCTGTAATTCCAGTACTTGGGAGTCTGAGACAGGAGAATTGCAGGATCGAGGCCAGCCACAAAGTGTGGTGAGACTCTTAGCAAACTAATGAGACTCTCAGGAAATTAGTGAGACCCTGTTTCAAACTAAAAAAGAAAATAAAATAGGACTGGGGGTGTAGCTGAGAGATAGAATGCTCCTGAGTGCAAATATATTGAGTGACATCACCTAAAATGATGGAGTAGGAAACTCTAAAACTCTGTTCCTCCACTAAAGAAACAAAAACTGTCAGAATTAACTTATTTGAATGTTAGAATTTAAAAAGAAAACTATCACAACCAAGGGAGTGTGTAATGAAGAAAGAATCTACTAAACTTCACCAAGAGACTGATGGAGTTTTAACTTACCTGCCTACTGTCCCCCACACCACAGCTGGATAGTGACTATGGAGACCAAGTGGGGAATACAAGTCTTGTTCTCAAAGAATTGTGGTTGTGTGTTTTGACTTGTCCAGTGGCCCCCTGAGGGACTGGCTCAGGGACTTGCCTTTATTTCTTCCACTTTTGAACTGTCTCAGAACTGAGCAGATGCCTAAGGGACATTTGTTAAGAGCAACTAAAAGGCAAATGTTCTAGCAGCAGCTATCTGGTATGAGGGATTAAAAAAAATGGAGCAAGCACCTGGAGTCTAGGAAGGAAGAGTCTGGGAAAGGAGATATATGGGGGGCTATGAACTTTGAAAAGCTCCCAGGTATCTAAAAGGCAATCCACATGATCAACATTGGACATATCTCAGAAAGTCTAGAAGGTCCCAGTTTTCACATCTGGCTGACATTCAGGCAAGCAGGAAGTGAAGTCTAAGGCAAATTTGTACACTGCTTGCTGAGTGTTGAAGGTGTTCCCTAACACACACACACACACACACACACACACACACACACACACACCCTATCTGCACATCTGGGAGGTGTTTTATTT
The DNA here is from genome assembly GCA_004027655.1 of Graphiurus murinus. NCBI lineage: Eukaryota > Metazoa > Chordata > Mammalia > Rodentia > Gliridae > Graphiurus > Graphiurus murinus. Next base: position 36,024 of record PVLC010007723.1, on the reverse strand, counting down.
TGGATGCACTGTCAAACCAGTAACAGATAAATAAGCACGATGGCACAGAGATGTGAGTAGGCACATGTCTCAGCCAATATTCTCACTGATATAAACGAAAACAACTGACCACACAACTTAGAGGAAAGAAGACTTATTTGCTCACAGTTGTTTTTTTAGAGAGTCCAGAGTTCAGTCTATGTCAGGCTGGGTCTGCTGAGCTCTGAGCATGGAGGCAGGAAGCTGAGAGAAGGAAAGAGGAAAGCTCTGCTCTCACATCAAGGAGCCCAGAAGTAAGAGAGCAAGCAAGCAAGAGGATTCAAAGACAAAAGCACAATCCCTAAGACCACATCCACAGGGACCCACCTCCTCCAGCCACACCCCACCTGCTTATGTTACCACCCAGTAAATTCATTATAATGGCTTTATCCACTGGTGAGATTATAACCCTTGTGGCTTAATTATGGCAAGTCTGAACATTAATACAAAAGCTCAGAAGGGGGCATTCTATGTCTAACCATAACAGGACACACAACAAAGAATACAGACTTAAAAAGTTAGTTCAGAAAATAATTCACTAAGAAAAAGAGCTATGAAAAACACCACCACCAAACCTTAGAGTTGCTGCATTATAATATTCAAGCTGTATAGTTTCCAGCAACTGAAATAATTCTAAGAAATGTAAAGGATCAGGAAATCTTGACCTGTACATAGGAAAAGAAGAAACTAGAAACTGTATCTAAGGAAGCATGGATATTTTATCTCTTAGACAAAGATTAAATTAAGTATTTAAAATATGTTCAAAGAGCCGGGCATGGTGGCACATGACTATAATCCCAGTATGTGGGTGGCTGAGACAGAGGATTGCAGTTTCAAGGATAGCCTCAGAAAGTAGGGAGACTCTTGTCAACCTAGCAATGACCCTGTTTCAAAAGTAAAAATAAAATAGGGCTGGAGATGCAGCTCAAAAGTAGAATACTCCTGGGTCCAATCCATAGTACCACTCATAAGTAATAAATAAATAAAAATATGCTTAAAGAGCTAAAGAAAAACATGTACAAAAATAAAGAAAACCAGAATCTTTCCAAAGAAAAATATTACCAAATAAAAAATATTGACAAAAATAAAAATGTAAAAAAGGAACCAAGTAAAAATTCTGTTGCCATAAAGTACACTAACTGAATTGACAATTTTACTAGAGGGGTTCCATAGTAGATACTAATAGGGCTCAGAGGAAAGAAATAGAAAAAACTCAAAACAAGAACTTGAAAGCGAAATTAATAATCTCAATTGAGGTTATTTAGTCTGAGGAGCAGTGTGTTAGTCAGCTTTTCATTGCTGTGACCAAATTTCCTGATGAGAACAATTTAGAGGAGGAAAGACTTATTTTTGCTCATGGTTTTGGAGGATACAGTCCATGGTCAGTTAGTTCTAAGGTTGAAACATCTTGGTAGAAAGGTATAGCAGAGAACAGATGCTCAGTAGGTCATCATGGCAGCAGGGAGAGATAGGAGAGAGGAGAGAGTAGAGAGGAGAGAGAGAGAGAGAGAGAGAGAGAGAGAGAGAGAGAGAGAGAGAGGAGAAGAGAGAGGCAGGCATTAGGTGGAAGACAAACTCTTCTAGGACACATCCCAAGTGACCTATTTCTTTCAACCAGGTACTACTTCCCAGTAGTTAGCTAATCCATTTGAGAGGGTTCCATAGCCTCAGGAAAGTTCTTGGTTCTGCTCTTTATATTGAAACCTCCTCAGGCATTTTTAAGCTGTATGGCTCAGTTCACAAGAATTGCGGTGCCATTTGGGAAAAATTGAGTGTCAGCTATGAGATACATGGAGATTGTGTCCGTGCAAGTCCCTGCCCAGTGCACCACCTCTTAGAAGCTAGACTATTTTATGGTGTCAACAGTCCTGGGAGAGGGGGACATATAGGCACAGGCAGGAAGGCAGAGTGACTTCCAGGTGGCTTAAACACCTTCATCTATAGCTTGGAGACTGTTGGTTGAGCAGTGAGGTCAGGGTACAGCCAGAAAGCAGATAGGTGCCACTCTCTTGAAGATTCCATCAAATGATTAATCCACTGATGAGGCCAGAGCCCTCAGGATACAATCATTGCCTGAAAGCTCCACCTCTGAACCTTGCTACATTGGGGACTGTGCTTTCAACACAAGACTTTGAAGGACATTCCAGATGTCCTCCAAACCATAGCAAGCAGAATGAAAAACATGAACAGAACCTAAGAAGCTTGCAGAACATCAAGGGTACCTTTATGCACAATGGGAGTCCCAGAAGGAGAAGAGATAAATAAAGGAGCCAAAAGAATATTTGAAGAAAGAGTGAAAAAATCCCAAATTTGATGTAAGACATGAGTTTTCACATTCAACAAACTCAGTGAATGCCAAGTAGCATAAACTCAGAGACCTACATTGATACACATTATCATCAAATTGTCAAAAGACAAAGAGTCTTTGTTCCTTTTCTTTTCTGTACTGGGGATTGAATTGAACTCGGGTGCATGATATCTCCAAGATATCCCCCAGCTCTTTTCTTAATTTTATTTTTTTTAAACAGGGTCTTCCTAAGTTGCTGAGGTCTTTGCTATGTTGCTGAGGCTGACCTCGAACCTGTGAGCTTTCTATTTCAGCCTCCCAAGTACAGGGATTACAGATGTGTGCTATTGTTCCTGGCTCAAAGAGTCTTTCTTGAAAGCAGTAAAAGAGAAGTGGTTCATCAGGTACATGGGATCTTTAATAAGGTTAACAGCCAATTACTCATTATAAATCATAAAGACCAGATGACAATGGAATGACATATTTAGATACTGAAAGAAAAAAAAATCCTGTAAACCAATAATTCCATATTTGGCAAACCTATCCTTCAAATGAAGGAGTAATCAAGATATTTCCATACAAATAAAAGGTGAGGGAGTTCATTGCCATAGACAAATAACTCATAGGCATATGAAGAAATAAGACACATTAGTAAAAATAACTACATGGGTAAATATAAAAGCCAATATTCTTTTACTTTTTGTTTGTACTTTTTTCCTATCATTTAAAAAGCAAATGCATAAACAAAAACTATAAAACTATGTTAACTGGGCACGCATGTATATTTTATTTTATTTTTCAGCATGGATTTTCTATACATTTCTTGAGTACAATAGGGTTACATAGCCATTTATGACACATCAATCATTGTCAGAACACAAATAGCACCACTTCTTCGTTTTACATGTATAGCCCACATTCTTAACATAACCTAGTAAAGGAAACTTTCTAGAGTCATCAAACCATAAACCTTTAGAGTCATATATTTATTTTCTAAGAAGTAGGAGGGTTTTTCATCTATGCATCCTAGGAGCAATCTCCAGACTTCGAGATGCCAATGTAGCCATAGCAGAAGAGTCAGTATAATTACTCATATATACAGATAGCAACTGCTAGGGGGGAGAGGGCCCAGCTGGGCTCCCACAACTCCCCTGTTTTTATTTTAAAATGCACGAAGGACTGGCACACATGTATAAAAGATGTAATTTTTTACATTAGCAGCATAATGGGAAAAAGATGAAATTGCATAGAATCTAAGTGTTTTTTTAAATCTCCTCCCTCTTCTCCTACCTCCTCTGCTTCTATTGAAGCTAATTTGATATTAATTCAAAGTAGATGGCTATAAATGTAAAGTTTAATTATAATCTCTAGCATAACTACAAAAATAACACAAAAACTTGCAAAAAAGGAAATGAGAAAGAAATAAAAATATTATACTAGAAAATAATCAGATAAAAAGAAAGCATTAATGAGAAATTGAGAAATAAAATAAAATTACAGAGGGAAAACTAGCACAAATTAGTCCTTCCTTACCTGTAATTATGTTAAATGTAGTAAATTAAACTCTCCAATTAAAAGTCAGAAATTAGAATGAGGGAAAAACAAATATGATCTACTTGTATGCTGTTTACAAGAGATTAACATTAGATTAAAAGATACAAATAGACTAAAAATGAAAGGATGGAAAATATATTTATGTAAATAGTAATAAAAGGAAAACTAATGTGGCTATATCAGATGAAATAAATTGTAAGTCAAAAATTATTACAAGAAGACAAAAAAGTCATTTTAGATTGATAAATGGCATATATACAGGATAAAATAGGTGATACAATAATTATAAACACAATAATTCTTAACAGAGCCCCAAAATACATGAAGTAAAAATTGACAGAGTTGAAAGGAGAAATAGTGCTACAATAATATTTAGAGGTTTCAGCACCTACTTTTAGTAGTAGATAAAACAACTAGATAGATGATCAGTAAGGGAATAGAAGGCTTGAATAATACTATACACTATAAAACAACTAGACCCAACAGACAAGTACACAACACTCCACAGCAAAAGAGCAAAATATAAATTCTTCTCAGATGAACATGAAGTATTCCCCAGAATAGACTGACCATATGCTAGGCCATAGAATAAATCTTAATCAATTTAAGAAGATTGATATTATAAAAAGCATCTTCTTTGACCATGATGCAATGGAACAAGAAATCAGTTATAGAAGGTATCATGGTTTGGATGTAGAGTGTCCCCTGAAGAGCTTACATATTACTGTTCAGAGCTGATAGAAGCAAGCCATGATGGTTGTAATTGCATCAGTAATAAATCCATTATAATGGATTTATTGGGTGGTAACCTAGGCGGGTGGGATATGGCTGGAGGAGGTGAGTCCTTGAAGGTGTGGCTTTAGGGACTACACTTGAGTCCTTGAATCCCCTTGCTTCTTGTCTCTTGCTCTTCAGGCCTTCACAGCAGAGTCCCTGCTCTCTCCCCCTCTCTCCCTCCCGCTGCCATGACCTGAGCTCAACAGATATAAATGATCTGACTGGACTGAACCCCTCAAATCTTCAGAACCATGAGCAAATAGGCCTTCTTTCCTCTAAGTTATTTGGTCAGTTGTTTTGGCCCATAGCAGAGAGAATGCTGCCTGAAACAGAAGGGAAACCATGACATTTATAAACATGTGGAAACCTAGAAAATACATTGAAATGAATGAAAATGAAGATATGCCATGCAAAAACTCATGGGATGTAATGATAATATTTCTCAGAGAGAAATCAGAAACCAGGTGCTGGGGGTGCAGCTCAGTGATAGAGCAATTGTCTAGCATGCACCAGACCCTGGGTTCAATCCCTGGCAATAAAAAAAAAAAAAGAAAAAAAATCATATATTGCTGGTGGGAGTATACAATGGTCGCAGCCATTGTGAATAAAGTTTGGCAAATCTTCAATAAGTTAAAGAATTGCAACATGGCCTAGCAATTTTACTACACAGCCTGAAGAATTAAAAGCAGATGTTCTAATAAAAACTGTATAGCAATATTCATAATAGCACTATTCAGGCTTGCCAAGTTGGAAATGACCCCAAATCAATCAGAATAAATATATAAATAAAATATGGTATAGAAATACAATTGAGTAATATTCAGCCATGAAAAAGAATGTATTTATACATGCTATAACATGATGAACCTTTCAAACTTTATGCTGTGTGAAAAAAGCCAGACGCCAAGGGTCACATATTATATTGTATGATACTTTTATGTGATAGTCATAATGGGGATATCCAAAGAGATAGGAAGCAGATTAGTACTTTCCAGGAATTAGGTTGAGGGAATGGGGTGTGATTTAAGGGGTACAGGGATTCCTCTTGGAGTGATACATGTCTTCTGGAACTTAGTAGTGGTGGCCAGTGAATTGTGTATTTTCAAATGGGTTAAATGGTCAAGTTTTATGTTACATATTTTTACCACAATAAAAATGCAGCTTAATTACTTACAATATTGTACAATATCTAGGATGTAATAGGGTTCTCTAGAGGAACAAAACCAATACAATATATATAGATATATATATTGTCTCACATAACCAGAGGCTGAAGAATACCACAATAGATGTCTGCATTATGGAGAGCCAGAGGAACCAAGAACTGCTCAGCTCAGTCCAAGAAGCTGGAAACCTCAAAACAAGATCCCTAGTCCAAGGCTGAAGTTGTGGAACCTCCCTGGAGGGTCTCTGGTGTGACTCTACACTGAGAGTCTGGAGAAGCTGGGCTCTGGTGCCCATAGGTGGTGATAGCAGCAATGGATACACCCCTGGGGAAGAAGCAAGCTCGTGTGCACTGGTGGGCTTCCCTCTTTTTCTATTGCTGTTCCCTCTGGACCCCCAGCCTCTTGGATGGTGCTGCTCACATTCAGAGCAGGTCTTCTGTCTCAGTTTGCTGTCCCATGTCAATCATCTCTGGAAACAGCTTTACACACACACACACACACACACACACACACACACACACACACACAGAAGTATGCTTTACTAGTTTCTTAGGCATCTCTCAATCCAATCAAGTTGACAACCAAGATTAACTATCATGTCGGGGAAATAAAGAATTTTTAGAGCAGGGCATGATGGCACATGCCTACAATCCGAGTCCTTGGGAGGCTGAGACAGGAGTATCATGGGCTTGAGGCCAACAGTGCATGGAAACTTAGATCTTGTTTCAGATAAAAAATAAAATAGAGCTGGGAATGTAACTCAGAGGTAAAATGCTGCTGGGTTCAACCCCTCCCATGAATCTTAATCTTTAGGGACACTTATAAATGATGGGAAATGGAATTTGTTTTTAATTGTAATTTTTTAAATTAACATTTTTATTTTGAGATGACTATAGAGGCACAGGCACTTGTTAGAAACAATACAGAGATTCTACCTATAACATTTTGAAAAACTATAATACCATAGCACAACTAGGATATTCACATTTGCATGGCCAAGAAACAAAACATTTCTATCATGTCATCTGCAAATACAGTTTTATCTCTTCCTCATCTCTACGCTTTTCTTGCTTTATTGCATCAACCAGAACTTTCAACACTATGTTAAATAACAATTGTGGAAGCTGACATCCTTGCCTAGTTCCTTGTCTTAGGGGGAACATACTCAGTTTTTTACCATTAAGTAGGATGTTAGTTGTAGCTTTTTGCAGATGCTGTCTATCAGTTTGGGGAATTTTACTCAATTCCTATACTTATGAGAATTTTTGTCACGAATTGGCCATAGGGACAAAACTGTGTCTCTTTGAGATTCACATGTTGAAGCCCTCACCCCTAATGTGACTGTTTTAGAAAGTAGGGCTTTTCTAAGTAGGCTAAGTTAAGTGTTCTTTAATTGAGATTAAAGGCTCTAACTCCATAGGACTGATATTATTATAAGAATAAGGAGAGACACAGGGATCTACTTTACTCTGCACTTTCTAGACACAGGAAAGGCCACAGCACGAAGGTGACCACCTGCAACCCAGGAAGAGAGGCTTCAACTCACCATACCGGCCTCCTCTGTCCTTCAGCCTCCAGAACTCTGAGTAAGTAAGTTCTAGTGTTTAAACCACACAGTCTGCATATTTTATTGTACCAGGCTAAGCAGACTAAGGCAATCGGTACTGAACTTTGTCAACTGCTTTTTATCTAATTAATATATGCACTTTGTTAATTATAACTTAAGAGAAGGAGGGAGGGAGAGGGGAAGGGAGAAAGTGTCTTTCGGGAAACTGACAAATGACATAATATAATTTTCATATTTCTCTATGTTGCTTCTAATGCTATGCAGCAGCTTATTTAAGACCCATTGGACAGTGAGTAGATAATATAATGTAGAAGAATAAAAATTGTGTTATATTTGTATGTTTGTATGGCTGTATTATAAGTTGTACCATTATTTTTGTGTGTGTGTGGCACTTGGGATTGAACCCAGGGACACTCTGCAACTGAGTTACATCTCCAACTTTTTTTAATTTTTTTTTTTTTCGGTACTGGGGATTGAACCCAGGGGCATTCTACCTCCGAGCTACACCCCCAGCCCTATTCTTTATTCTTTATTTTACAACAGGGTCTCACTAAGTTGTGGAGGGCCTCACTAAGTAGAGACTGGCTGTGAATCTGCAATCCTCCTGTCTCAGCCTCCCAAGTACTGGGATTACAGGCATGCTGGGCCTGCTGTAAGTTGTAGCTCTGTCATCTAAAATTATATGGTTAAAAATAGTTCAGAATAATTTTAGCAAGCAATGTTCTGAAGATCTGAAAAAGGACTAGATGTATTTGTTCCTGTGGAAAAAATATTTCATCAGAATGTTTTAGTACATCATAATAGTGGTAAAAACAAATGGTGGTGTAGAGCAGTGGCAGCCAACATGTTAGCCACCCCTGCAGAGACTGCTGACCACCTGAGCTGCGCTCCTCTGAACTGAGATGTGAAGAGTGGAGAACTAATAAAGAAGATGTGGTGAGGCTGTGGTGTAAGAATGGAAAAAAACACTACCTGTTTGGGACTGTATTAGTTTGCTAGGGCTGCCGTAATAAACTAAACTGAGTAAGCCATGGACATGGATTGTTTCTCTGTTCTAGAGGTTAGGAATCTGAGATCAAGGTGTCAGGAGAGTTAATTCCTTCTGAGTTCAGCTAGTTGTGACCAAGACACAGCATCCAGGAGAACTGTCATTGTCACACATCCCATCCCTAATAGGAACCAGAGAGCCTTTTTTTTTTTTTTTTGGTACTAGGGATTGAATCCAGGGGATTTTACCTCTGAGCTACATCCCCAGTCCTATTTTATTTTTTATTTGGAAATAGGGTCTCACTAAGTTGCAGAGGGCCTTGCTAAGTTACTGAGACTGGCCACAAACCTGTGAGGTCCTCCTGTTTCAGCCTCCCAAGTACTGAGATTACAGGCATACACCATCATGCCTGGCTCAGAAAGCCCATTTAATTGAGACATATTTGTCTTCTCAACAACTCCTTTTTAAAGTTCAATCTGGCAAGTGCAACCCTAGATGGTTCTCTATCTTTCTCCAGATCTTAATCTTTCTTAATTTGAGCCCCCTTGGCCAATTCATACCTCACACCAGTTTTTAAAAAACCTTCCTATCATTCTTATTTGTATTTGAAGGGGAATCCACCCCACCTCCTAGCATATAAAGATCCTTTATATATGAGGTCCTTTAATAATGTCCCATAGAGGATCCACTTAAGTCTGAAATTCCACCACTCACAAAAACTCCCTCAATATTCAGACAATTCCTTCTGCTACCCTCCAGGAAACTGAAATTAGTTCTCTAGGATCATTCCTATAAGTTTGGATTACCATGATAAAAGACTGAAAGCTCCACATAGTCAATGAAAATCACATTTGGAGATAATAAAATCAATATCATATTTCATAATCATAAGATAGACAAACCCTCCTTGTGATATAACATGCTGAAAAAAAAAAGACCAACATCAGACAGTGAAAAACTTTCAAGTGAGGCTACACAGCATTCTGTTGATGGATGATCTTGTTACATTTGGGTTTTGCTTGTGGATTTCTGATTGAGAAACCCAAACACTCCACTTAACCCATGTTTCAACTAAACAAGACAAAGACAGGTCTGCGTACTGTTGAGTCTGCCTAATGCAAACCTTGCAGCCAAGGGATCTAATTGATTTGTCTATAACAAACCAAACTGACAACAGGAAGGAACCCATGGTAACTGTCTTTTCTACAAGGCCTTTCGACAGTCCTATCTCAGTCACAGATATTTGAATTAGGAAACACCCTGGCACTCTGGTAGCAAAATGCACCTAATCAGGCCATATAATTTAAAATTCATTTGCAAAGGAACTGGAGGTATAGTTCACTGGTAGTGTGTGTGCCTTACATGATTGAAATTCTATGTTCAACCTACAGTACCCTCCGCCCCCAAATAAAACCTATTTGCAACAAAATCTATATCATCACCCAAAACCTTAGACTGTTGGAACTTAAGATTTTTATATCCTTATTTGAGGCTTTAATTATGCCAGTCTGTTCTGGTGCTTTATGGAAGCATCATGGATGCTGTCATGACCTTTGTTAACTGCTCACCCACAAAGTCCCTTGACATTAAAAGACAACTGTTAGTCAGGCTTCCAGGACTAACATTGCATTCAAATTCCATAAACTGCTCAGCCTTGTTATAATACCACAGAGCCACAAAATTAAGACTCATATCAATCAGAATGGGTCTCCACTTGAAAATGATGCCTTTTCCCATACTGCTGATGACGTTGCTCCAGTCTAAGGAAACAACACTCCTTGACATTGGAGATGACTTCTCCTGCTCCAGGAATGGCTTCACCCAGGACACTGAGAGCATCGCCCCAGAAATGTCCATGTGTTTGTTGCCTCTCATACAACACTGACAAATTGACATTATATATCTTAGTCTGTTTTGTGTGGCTATAATAGAATACCAGAAGCCGGGTGTGGTTCGCATGCTTGTAATCCCAGCATTTGGGAGGCTGAGACCGGAGGACCCGGGTTCGCAGACAGCCTCAGCTACCTAGTGAGGCCCTCTGCAACTTAGTGAGACCCGGTTTCAAAATAATGAATAAAAAATAGGACTGGGGGTATAGCTCGAAGGTAGAACGCCCCTGAGTTCAATCCCCAGTACCGCAAAAAAAAAAAAAAAAGAATACCAGAGACTGATTAATTTATAAAGAAAAGAAATTTATTTGGCTTATGGTTCTAGAGGCTGGAAAGTCCAAGACTGAGGGATAGCATCTGGCAAAGGCCTTGTTACTGCATCATTCCATGGCAGAAAAGCAAAGAGAGTGTATTAGAGAGAGAGCAAGAAATTGAATGTACAGCTTCCCATGTATGCCTTATGATTGGGATGAGTCCATTTGTGATGGGGAGGAGGGGTTCACGACTGAAGCAACTTCAATACACTCACTGTTGCATTGGGGATTAAGATTCCAACACATGTTTTTGAGATGTCACATTCAAACTATGGTATAGGATATTTGTTGTTTCCTTTCATTGATAGAGGGAATTCTATTACCTTACCTAAATTTACCATTTACCCAGCCAATGATCCTGAGATCCTGATATATACATATATATATATATATATATATATATATATATATATATATATATGTATATATATTCCTTGTCTTCTGCCAAAAAATGTATGCCTATACTCCCTTTGCTCAGTGTCCTTCTAAAGCATAGTGAAGATTATTGCTTTCCTGAGGAGTCCTCATGTAGAGTCACTCCTAGACCCTCTGGGCAGAGATCCTCCAACTCTTTAGCATCTTCTCCTGTTCCCTTCTCTAATTTGCTAACACAATCTCCTACTCTATATCTCTCACAACCAGCCCTTACCTTTGGCTACAAATAGCATTAACTTTTATGTATACCTCACTTAACTATTGGTTCGTATTCTCCAACAGTGTAACTGTTGGACATTTCACCTTGATCCTTGGAAGACAACACATGCTTTTAATGTACTTTAATTCAACCAAGGTATTGTTAGAGACCCTGGAAATTCCAGATATTTTCTTGGCTAGTGTCATCTCTTGGGAAATTTGTTTATGGTTATTCTATCTGCTGGATTATCCTCTTTGTGATTTTTGCTCTCATAATAAATTTTTTTTAGGCGATGCATGTACTACTTGCTAAAAGTCTCTTTTGCAATTTGGGCCACTCAAATACCCCAAATAGTCAAGTGTAAAACAGATATGAAAGTTAATAGGTCAATTTCAATGTAAAAAATGAAAAAAATATTGTCTAGATCCAGGTTAGAGGCCCTAAACAGGGGCTGGTCAGTTCCCCTTCTCAAGCACCTGGCTTAAGTCCACACCCCAACCACTTCCTTTATCTCAGCTGTCACACACCAGACCACTATGCACCTGCCCTAATTGTTCCAGGACCAAGTATCAGACAGCTAGGAATGGTCCCACAGATAGCTGGGTCTCTGAGGTTATTAAAATCTCATGAGGTTATTAAAATTATCCAATGCATAGGGAGCCTGAAGATCTAACCCCACCCTGCTTTCCATGCATTAACTGTCCCCTACAGCTGCAGCTTGCTATTACTGTATCCTCAGGTGCAACTCCCATGTGACCTTGCATCGCAGCCTTCTCTTGTTTGGAGCTATAAATTCTGTTTTTAATCTGAGTATCTTTGTGACCTGGCCTTTCACCAAAAGAATCATTAAATCCTACAAATGGGAAAGAGAATCTACTCCTGTCTCTCCTATCTTCTGCTGTTCTGCCGCAATCTGGCACTTTTTTAGCTATAAAAAAAGTATCACCCTCATCTCTGCCTTCATCTTCCCAGGATCCTCTCCCTGTGCACATGGTTATGCCCAATCTTCTTCTTTTCTCAAGGACAGCAGTAATATTGGACTAGGGCCCAACTTAGTCCAGTGTGACCTTATCTTTACTAATGCATTTGCAACATTAAATTATGGTATGTTCATTAAATCCTATCGCATGCATTTAAAAATGAACTATATAAAGAATTTCATTTAGGTGACACTCAAAAACTGGTAAAAATGAATCAATGGTGACAGAAGTCACAGAGGTGTTTACTTCTGGGAAGAAATATTGAGAAAGATCATGGGAGAAACTTCAAGTAATGAAAACAATTGCTACCTTGGTTTTGGGAGTGTCTATATTAGCACACATATGTACAAATTCATCAAGCTGTATATTTAAGATTTATGCTTTTTTTTTTTTTTTTTTTTTTTTTGCGGTACTGTGGATTGAACTCAGGGACATTCTACCTCTGAGCCACACCACCAGTCCTATTTTTTTTATTCTTTATTTTGAAACACGGTCTCATTAAGTTGCAGAGTGCCTCACTAGGTAGCTGAGGCTGGCCGAGAATCTGGATCCTCCGGCCTCAGCCTCCCAAATGTTGGGATTACAAGCTTGTACCACCACACCCGGCTAGACTTATGCATTTTTACATATATAATTTATACTTTAAAATGTTTGTTTATTTGTTTATTTATTTATTTTTATAGTATTAGGGATTGAACCAGGGGCAGTATATCTCTAAACTATACCCCTAGCCCTATTTTTAAGATAAATTTGAAATAGTAATACTGAGGCTAGCCTTGAACCTGCAATCCTCCCGTCTCAGCCACCCAATTATGGGGATTACAGGCATGTGCCTCCATGCCTGGCAAAGTGCTACTTGTAAAGTGATTTGCCATATATTTTATCTCACTAATTTGGTGCTGTGGGAGAACCAATGAGTTAAGCTTTGACATAACTCATTGGTTAAGTCAAATTGCTTTTCTTTATCATTCAGCAAAACTTGTTGACACTTTCTATCCATGGCTAATCAGCCAAAAGCATACAGGATGTGGTAAAGATACAGATAAGCAAAGCAAAAAGGAGAAATGACATATAATCTTATTGAAATGAGAGGTGACTTTGTAGGAGAGATTCAGTGAGTCCATTGATTGATTTACTGTGGATTTGTGTTTAAGCAGGAAGGTATTCCAAATGCATACTTTGTGGAGGAGGACTTTGGCTTTGAGATTTCTGATCTTCACCATCATCAGGGTGCATGGTAAGTGTGACATTTTGACATTTTTAGAAGAAAAAAAAGCTATGAGCCGGGCGTGGTGGCGCACGCTTGTAATCTCAGCATTTGGGAGGCTGAGACCGGAGGATTCGGGTTTGCGGCCAGCCTCAGCTAACTAGTGAGGCACTCCGCAATTTAGTGAGACTCTGTTTCAAAATAAAGAATAAAAAATAGGTCTGGGGGTATAGCTCGGAGGTAGGATGCCCCTGAGTTCAATCCCCAGTACTGCAAAAAAAAAAAAAAAAAAAAAACAAAAAAAAGCTATGTTTTAATAGTGACAAAGATACTTTTTTTTTTTTTTAATCGAACTGGGGATTGAACCCAGGGGCATTCTACTTCTGTTCTACATCCCAGGCCCTTAAATTTTTTTAAACAGCGTCTCACTAAGTTGCTGAGGCTGGTCTCAAACTTGTGATCTTCCTGTCTCAGCTTCCCTATTACTGGAATTATGAGTGTGCATTACCATGCTTGGCTGACAAGGATATTCTTGATTCACTCATGATTTTTAAATTGTCTGTCTAGTAGCAGTGACACATTTGTGCATCATCTAGCAAACTCCTTCTGATACACCTTACATCAGTGAAGCACTGACTACTGACTAGCTGAGTCCAGAGTAATACTGGAAGCCAGGAGTGGAGTGAGGCTAACCTTCTGTGATTGAACAAAATGTAATGTCCCCCTGCTCCTTTTGGGGGGGCTTGAATTTTTTATTGTCTCATTTATATCCTATTTTGGACCATAATGTTTATTGTTGTGTAGTTATTTTCCTTCTTGTTTGAGATTTGATATTTCTCCAAATGCTTATATTTCTAGCACTGAGGATAAGAAAGAAACTCTATATTTCTATGTGGATATTTAAAAAATGTGAACATACAGGCAAGAAATGAGAAGCAAGGATCATAAGAATATATAAATATTAAGTATTTAATCTAAGTCAATATTTGAAGCTCCAAATACAATTCTTTACACAAACGAATTTCATCCAAAAGCACAAATGAGTAGACCATGAATGAATGGCTCTAAGCAAAGCAGGAGTGGGTAGTCAGAACCAGTCCTTTGGATCTCTCTTTTCTTCCTTGCAATGATTCCAGCAGTTCCATAAAATTATAAGGAACACTGGCTTCCACATTTCCACAGTAGGTCTAGTTAAGGGAGAAAAGAGTTGGTTGCTCAAGATGGCTTTGGCTATTCAGGATCTTTTCTGGTTTCATATAAATTTTACTTGCTGAAGTTATTTTTTCATGCATTGCTCTTCTTACCATGATGGGCATCTTTATGACTGTCACTTTAAGTTCCCTCTCAGATAAACTATGTATCTACATTGCATTAGGATCAGCTTCATGAAATTTATCTCATTCTTTGGAACATATATCCTTCTTTCTTCATTTTCCTCAAATCCCTCTGTTGGTTTCAGAGCACTAGATAAAAGAAATACTCCCTGTGTTGTGAGACTGGTCTTGTGTAGATTCTCCTTTCCAATCAGCACAACCAAACATGCTATGTGCCTCTAAGATTTTTGTGCTTGTCTGACCTGCTGTATTTGTTCTTAGTGTCTCCTCCCCAAAGTTAGAGAGTGTCAAGTTGTGCTACAGCCTTGAGAGAGATGGGATAGATGCCTGTTCTCTGGTTTGCAAATGAAGAGGCTGGGTAGTTAGATGTGTGCTCCATTTTCTCCATTCCTTACAGATAAACTGAAAGCTTCTCGTTCTGTCCACACCAAAGGTCTTTGGCACATGTCTGTACTGATGATCAGACTGCTCACTTTGAACCTGGAGAGTTATTTGCTGAACATTTGCGGATCTAAAAGTCCCCTTTTTCTTCTCTGTGGTTGAGAAGATTCAGGAGTGCAGAGCTTTGTCAACTCCCAGAGCAAAGTGACTTATGAGTCAGTCCCTTGGGCAAAGGCTATAAATTTGGGGTGCTCAATGTATGCAGAAACTACTTCCCAGGAGTCTTTGGATCTGAATTTGTTGCCAGAGCAATCGAGAGAGGAAGGTATGAGAATTTTTAACTCTCCTGTTTGAGCAAGTAGAAGTTTTACACCTTCCTACCAGGGGGAAATTTCTGGTCTGGATTTATCACCGAAGCAAGCCAGGAAAGAAGGCACAGGAAGTGCCCCCTTCCTTTTCAGGCATTAGAAAGACCCACCATCCTCCCACTAATGAGAGATTGCAGAAATTGATACTGGGTGCAAGCATGGGAAGCAGGCATGAGGGAGTCATCCATTTCATTCATGCTGGCAGAGGACTCCAACCTCTTTCCACAGAGAGACGGTAGGGCTGGAATTGTTACTGAAGCAAGCTGGAGGAGAACATGCTGTGAGGCTGTACTTATTTAGGTTTAAAGAGGTTTATTTATTTGGTGCTGGAAATTGAGAAAAGGATCTGTGCATGTCAAGCACAAACTCTACCACTATGCTACATCATTCCAAGAGGTAGGTATGTATATGTATATGTATATGTATATGTATGTGTATGTGTATGTGTATGTGTATGTGTATGTGTATGTGTATGTGTATGTGTATATGTATATGTATATGTATATGTATATGTATATGTATATGTATATGTATATGTATATAGGGTACCAGGTACTGGTTTTTTAGAGGTCGGAACCACAAAGCACTACTGGAATGTGGAAGTTGGGCTGATCCTAGGAGCAACAGCTGCTGGGAATGTTCACATGGTCCCCAGCTCCCCTTTGTTCTTCATGCTTTTCATGTTTCTTCCTGATATTAAAGATAATGCATTTGTCAGATCAATAACAGCATAACACTACCAGATGCTGATTAAAGTGCTCCAGTAAAGATACCTTATTGGCAGAGTAGTAATTGGAGCCACTACTCAGGTAATTATTCATTAATCTACTACAACTTACCATCCAGTGTCTTTCAGGGGTCAAATTGGTGAATTAAATGGAGATATGATGGGGACCACTATTTTAGTATCATTTAAGTCTCTGAGTGGGGACACATATGTCTATAATCCTGACAATTACTGTCTACCAAAGTGGACAGTTTAAGGGGATTTTATTTGGTCTTCTCTATTATAAAACTCTTACTTTATAGATAAAGGAACCATCAGGAGGGTCCTTCAGCTGCTAAGTATGCATTCCAATGAAACATTCAGCAGCTGGGAAAGTCACCACTGGATGGGTCTTTGGATTTAGATGATGCCTGTAGCATGGATCAGACCTGTAATTTCATTTCTGATCTAACTATGGTACATTCACACATTAACATGGAACCCAGGATGGTGATTTGTATCCTTGGGTATTGGTTCAGTTGAGGTCTATATTCAAATAAGATTTTAAAGATTTTGGTATTTCTTTTTCCCCAGTTATAATTATACAAGTACATAGCCATAGGTCCATAAAAGAACTATTGTAATTCTTCTCAAAGTGTGGTTTTCTGGTGCATGGTGTGTGTGGGGGGGTGGCCACCAAGATCATTTTAATAGGTCCCCAGGGTAAAAATGAGTTTTATAATAATGATGATAGTAATATTAATACAGTAATGCTATTTGCCTTCTTCACTCTTTTTTTTTTTTTTTTAACTGATGGCTACAATTGAACTGTTGGTTATGAAACTGGAGTTACATATAATGTAATATTGTTGTATACCAAAGCATGATTACTAACCTTCAGAAAAGGCCCTTTTATCATTTGTTTGAGTTACAAGCTAAATTAGTTTAACTATCTTTCTACTTCTAAGGTGGGTAAGACATTCATTAAAATAAAGAGGGTAAAAGACTTCTACAAGAAAAATTATAGAACACTGAGAGAAGAAATTGAAGAAGACATTAGAAGATGGAATGCCCTTCCCATGTAGTAACAAAAACAGCAAATATAAACATACACACACACACATACACACCCACAGATATACACACACATACTTCTATAATCTTCCCTCTGAGTACTATTTTTGTTATTTCCCACAAATTTGGAACAATTATGTTTTAATTTTCATTGAGTTCAAAATATTTTTTAAATTTCTGAAATTTATTATTTCATTCATACATTATTTATATTTGTGTGGTATATCCTCTAGGAATTTTGGAGTTTTATAGCTATTTTTCTTTATTAATTTCTAATTTAATTCCACTGTGGTATGAGAACAGACTTATATGAGATCCATTCTTTTAAATTTGCTAAGGTGTGCTTTTATGGCTCAGAATGTGGTTTATTTTGGTCCAAGTCTATGAACTTGAGAAGTATGTATATTCTGTTATTATAGGAAGTAGGTGATAGATGTTAATTATATCCAGTTGATTGACAATTTTGTTTGGTTCAGCTAAGTCCTATCTGACTTTGTGCCTGCTAGATCTGTCCATTTCTGATAGAGAGATGTAGAAATCTTCAGCTGTAATAGTGGATCATCTGTTTATCTTTTCAGTTCTTTCAGTTTTTCTGTCATGTATTTTGATGCTCTTTTCTTAGGCACATACGGGTTTTGTTATGTCTTTAGGGGAAACTGACCACTTTATTGTTAGGTAGTAGTTCTTTTTATCTCTGATAACATTTCTTGTTCTGAACTTTTCTCTGTCCAAAATTATTAAAGCTTTTTCTTTTGCTTAGTGTTAGCATGATATACTTCTCTCAATTTCTTTGCTTTTAAACTATATTTGTCTTTATATTTATGATGAATTTTTTATAGACAACACAAAAGTGAATCTTGCTTTTTGATCCATTCTTTTAGTTGCTTCATTTAAAACCATTGATGTTCAAAGTGATTACTGATATACTTGGATTAATCTCTGCTATAATTTTTATTGTTTGCCTTTTGTTGCAATAACAATAATAACTATTTTGTCTTCCACTCCTCTGCCTTTTATGGTATTTTGTTTTAATTCTGTTATCCAGGCTGGTCTCAAACTCCCAGGCTCAAGCAATCCTCCTGTCTCAGCCTCCCTAGTAGCTTGAATTACAGACTGGAATCACCATGCCAGCTCCTGTATAGTATTAACTGACCATTTTTTAATGACTTCATTTTTGTTCCCTTCTTAGTATACCAGTTATACTTCTTTTACTTCTTTTAGTGGTTGCACTAGAGTTTGCAACATGCATTTACAACTAATCCAAGTGTACTTTCATTTAACACTATACTGCTTCATGGGTGAGTACCTTATAATAACAAAACAATAAAAATTCCTACCTCCTGCCCTATGCATCATTTGTTTACAAAATACAGAAAATTTTCAGAAACCAATTTTGAAGTTGTTTAGACTATTTTGATAATAAGAAATCCCATAGAACCCAAAGGAAACAAGATAGCTCAGGAACTATAGAACAAGAAAGTTGAACTAATAGCCGGGCGTGGTGGCGCACGCTTGTAATCCCAGCATTTGGGAGGCTGAGACGGGAGGATCCGGGTTCACAGCCAGCCTCAGCTACCTAGTGAGGCACTCCGCAACTTAGTGAGACCCTGTTTCAAAATAAAGAATAAAAAATAGGGCTGGGGGTATAGCTCAGAGGTAGAATGCCCCTGAGTTCAATCCCCAGTACCACAAAAAAAAAAAAAAAAAAGAAAGTTGAACTAGATAAGGACTTTTATTTCTGTTCCTCCTCTGCTTCTGCTTCATTTTTTATTTTTATGTTATGATATAGGAAAAAATATGGAAAGAAGAGAGATGGATGAACACTTCTCAATTTTGATTCTAAAATCCTTAAGAAAAGGCTCTCTTTTCTCCATCTGAGTAAAGTCACCATTGAACAAAACAACTTTAATTAAGGGTAGCTTCTGGAGAAAGGACTTTAATCAGACTGGCTCATGTGAGATACCCACACTGAGCCAGTCACCTGGCTGGGGAAGAGGATGGGAATTGGAGGATAGAGGCTGGTCACCTTGTTTAAAATAGTTTATAAAATTAGTTGTCTCATAAATGTGAAATCATTGATTAACACCTTATAAATGTAATTTAAAAAATACTAACATATTTTTACCTTTAGATGACATAACTTTTCATTTCTGTCTTGCAATGATTTTTGTGTAATTTTAGTTGTGGTTAAATTATTGTCTCTCATGTTGAATAAGACTTTGAGGAGAAACAGTGGCTTCCACTCTGAGTATATAAAATTGATTTTATTTATACTTCTCTAAATTTTTTCTAGATTCAAGTACTTTGTGTATGGATAGAAAGCAGAACAATTCCTTCCCTCTCACAGAAGGTAATGCACTTCCTTATCTAGTGGCAGCTCTGAGGGATGGAGAGCTGATCTTAATTAGAAACAGTAGTTTATGACCTGGCTGAAGGCCAGACCTAGGACTAGTTGAAGAACATTGTGATCTGAGTGCTGCATTTTCAGGGACCCTGAATGACCAGCCTCCAGTTGTTTCCCAAACAAGACACAGTCTCACTATAAAGTTCATCAAGTTGGAGTGGTAGAGAGAGCATGGGTTTAACTCCCTCTTGGGTCTGTGTTAAAGTCCTACTGTTTATTCATCTAATTATATGATCTTAATTTGGCTAAGAAGTGTAAGAGCTTGAGAATCCAAAAAGAGACAAGTGACACTAAAATAGTAAAGGAGAGATATTCAATGCAGAGTTTAGCAAAAACTAGATTCATTCATATGAAAAGTTTGTCCTCATTTGGGAGGCTGAGATCGGAGGATCTGGGTTCACAGCCAGCCTCAGCTACCTAATGAGGCACTCCACAACTTAGTGAGACTTTGTTTCAAAATAAAGAATAAAAAATAGGGCCAGGGGTATAGCTTGGAGGGAGAATGCCCCTGAGTTCAATCCCCAGTACCAAACACACAAAAAAAGTGTCCTGCCACAATTGGTTCTGCCCATGTTAAATGACATCTTTGACTCTCACCTTTGCTACAGGTAAGTTGTGGCAGATGCATTGGTTGAGTAATCACCTCTCAGAAAACTGCTGTCTTGGACACCTTATGCCAGTTTATGGGACACATGAGGTTCTATGTTACAAGACAGTTGTGGATTACTGGGCTTAATTTTCACTTTAAAAGATGGACTCAGGCTGGGCATGGTGGTGCACGCTTGTAATCCCAGTATTTAGGAGGCTGAGATAGGAGGATCACAGGCTCATGGCCAGCCTCAGCTACTTAGTGAGACCCTCCACAACTTAGTGAGACCCTGTTTCCAAATAAAGAATTAAAAATAGGGTTGTGGTGTAGCTTGGAGGTAGAATGCCCCTGGTTTCAATTCTCAGTACAGCAAAAAAGAAAAAAAAAAGATACAAGGAGTGGACATTGATATTTAATCCTGATAATTAGATGAACATTCAGAAAAAAATACATCTGAGTGTATGTTTGTCTAAATAGGAAGGAAAGAAACTTTTTGAAACATTGTGTTTGTTGATATCATACATTTCCAATAAAAACTGGAAGTTTTTATTGTTTTTAATTTACCAAACTGTTTTCTCACCAGAAATAAGTATTTCTAAGCATCTCTTATCACTAGGCATCATCAGTTTTCATTTCTGTGGGATGGATGAACTGGTGAAGTTATACATCATTTTAAGATCTATTTGTTTCACTGGCTTTGTGATTTGTAAATAATGATAAACATTAAAAAATTCCAGGGCTCAGCCTTAATGTCATATTAAATGCCTTTTATGAAAGTAACATATGTTTTACACATTTATGTTTCTCCAAAATATCATCTTTAGCTACAGGCATTTAGTTTTGATGTTACTATTTTTTCCATTCATCAAAACTCAAGGGGAGCCAGGCTTGGTGGCACATGCCTGTAATTCCAGTACTTGGGAGGCTGAGATAGGAAGATCATAGGTTTGAGGACAGCCTCAGCAAGCAAAGTGAGACTCATCAATCTAGTGAGACCCTGTTTCAAAAATAAAACTAAACAACAACAAAACTCAAGGAGAGACAATCACTAATTATTCCATTTTCTTTCCTGAGGAGGATTTTTTTCCCCTGAGAAGCATGAATTCTATCATAAATTCAATAATTGCTTCCTACCAAAATATTACATTTAGAACACTGGCTTTGTTTTTTAACTTAGAATTCTGTTTTCTCTGTTTCTATGTATCAAAACTCCCAACATACTTTATAATATGTATCATTTGTCTAATAATACATACTACAGGAAAAATTGGTTAATATTAGGATTAGGTTTAATATATTATCTATATTTTGTGAATATCAGTTTCTTATATAAGTTGAATATTTCTTGGAATACAGTTACCAGCAAAGCAAGGGTCCAGTACAACTTCATGTAATCTGCTGTGTATAACTTGAACACACAAGGTCCTTTATCAAGCTTCTTTTTTCATCCTCTTTTGTGTGTTGTGTGTATATCCAGATAACAGTTCACTGTCTGTGCAGATGGGTACCAAGGCTGTGTTCTGTTGCCCTACTGTCCTATTGACAAGAACACCAATAATAACATGGAAAATAAGCCTCAGAGACAACCCTGTGTGCACACTTGCCTACAACGGAGAAGCAAATGTGACCATAGAAACCAACTGTACTGATGGGAGAATAACCTGGGCCTCCAGACCTGACCAGAGTCCTCACCTTCAGATCGACCCAGTGGCCACCATTCATGATGGGTATTACATCTGTGATGTAGCAACAACTGATGGGAATTTTGTTCACGGATATCACCTCCAAGTCTTAGGTAAAGAATGTCAAATATTGTGCTATTTCAGATCACCAGATCTGTGTCTCTCTAAATCCCATGTCCTCCTGACATGACTGAAGCATTTTTCCTTACATCCCTGCAGTGCCCCCTGAAGTGAGCCTGTTTCCAGGGAATAATAGAACTGTGGTGTGCAAAGCAGCTGCAGGCAAGCCAGCTGCACAGATTTTTTGGAACCCGGAGGGCAATTGTATCACTGAGAAGAAATGGTACAGCAATGACACAGTGACAGTGAGGAGTACATGCCACTCTTCAGGTAGTGGTGTGTCTACTGTGACCTGCTTGGTCTCCCATCCAGTTGGCAACAAGAATCTATCCATAGATCTGCTTCCTGGTTAGTTTTTGTTGTTATACTAAAAAACCTTAATGCTACCACTTCCTCTCTCTTAGCTCTTGCTTCCTATCTATATCCAAGATTTCTAAAAGGGGACTCGTCATTTACTGTCTGTCCTATGTCACCTCACTTATTCCTTAATTTATTCACGCCAATCTGCCCAGAATGTGATTGCACAGAAAACATCAGGTAGAGTGTCCAAGATGGCGTCTGAGTGAAACACCTCTCCTCAGGCGCTGTGAGCTCGAATCAAATCTGCCATAAAAACAGCTTCTTGATGGAAGAAAAACAACAACAACAACAACAACAACAAAGTGAACAAAACAAAGAAATTTGAACTACAACTAAAGAGACCCCAGAAAGCCACTCGGGGAGAGACCCCAGAAATCCCGACAGCACGGCAGCAGTGCCAAGCCACAGAGCCGGGGCTGCGACGGCCTTTAAGCCTTTAAGCTGGCTGTCCAGCTGCATACCCAACGACCAGAAGTGGAGTAAGCGACTACGGAATTCCACGCCCTAATCAGGTGGCATATCCCCACAGGATCAACAGTGATCAAGAACACCTGGGACACCCCAGATCACCTCTCCCACTGGAACCAGAGCAGCAGGGATCTATACATTAAATTGCACCCCTGGGGTGTGGGGGCCCCTATACAAAGCACAGACTCAGTCACCCGCCCTTCAAGCAATTGGATAGAGCAGTAATGCTGGAGGGTCCCAGCACACACAGGGCATAAGGAACTTCCAGGCACCCTGGAAAATGCCCGGCATATAGATTGCACTTACACCACCAGCAAAGGCAGAGAGAGAGACACAGACAGGCCCTGTGGAGAGCTCAGAGACACAAGCTTGCAGCGGGAGAGGCATCAGTGGAACCCTCTGCCTATACTGATAGAGCAAATAAGAATGCCAGACACACTTGAAAATGTAAGCTATGTACTTTCAAACTAGCAGGGTTTTTGTTTCTTGTTTTGCTATTGCTCTTTGGTTTTGGAGTTTTTTTATGTTTTATTTGTTTTTACTCTGTTTTCATTTTGTATTGCCTTGACTTATTTATGTTTGTTTGAATGATTGGTTGCTTTGTTATTTTTATTGCTTAGTTTGTTGAATCTCCTCCTTATCCTTTTTACAAGTTTCCTTCCCTCTCTCCCATCTATATTCTTCTCCTCAACACTTTTTCTCTTCTCTTTTCTTTTTCCTTTTTTCCCAGTCTCATATCAAGACCATCTCATACTACCACACCTAAAATTCTACATTGACTACCAGAATCCCTCGACATATCCACTATCTCTAATCTTTACCATATATCACCTGAACACACTCAACCTCTTATTCCACTGAACCATACACTCTACTTTACCCTATTCTTACATTCATCACTGTGACCTCTCACCCAACCTTTACCACTGAACACAACCTGTTCCTGTATATACCAGTAGACACCTCTAACCCCCTGCTGCAGAGATTGGATGAGAAAACTTGCAAGAGCAGCAAAAATATAAATTTAAGAACAGGGGAACCATAGGAAGGAAAAATAGCAAAGAAACAATGAGCCACCACAACCCCTTAATAACAGATCTCACCAACCCAGAATGGCAGAGATTACCAGAAGAACAATTCAGATTTTTAATACTAGAAACAATACAGGATTTTTGGAAAGAATGTAGGCAGAGTTGGAAAGAAATAAAGGAACAAATAAACAAAGAATCTGACGACCTAAAAAAAAAAAATCAAAGAGAAGCATTGAAGGAAGTGAAAGATGCAATAACTGAAGGGATGGCGTCAATAAAAACTATAAATAGTAGATTAGACCACATGGAAAATAGAATGTCACTCTTAGAAGATGACCATTCCAAAAATGAATCCATAGTACACAACTTAGAAAAAAAATTGACAGTATGAATTGGACATCAATGAGATCTGGGCCAATTTTAAAAGAGTAATAGGCACAGAAGAGGGATTAGAAGTTGAAACTTATGGAATAAACAATCTTTTCAGAGAAGTAATATCAGAGAATTTTTAACATGGAAAGAGAAGTAGACACACAGGTACAGGAAACATATAGAACTCCCTCCAGACAAGACCAAAGAAGAAGTTCACCATGCCACATAATAATCAAGTTGACTAACTAGGCGTGGTGGTGCACACTTGTAATCCTAGCATTTGGGAGGCTGAGATTGGAGGATCCGGGTTCACAGCCAGCCTCAGCTACCTAGTGAGGCCCTTCGCAACTTAGTGAGACCCTGTTTCAAAATAAAGAATAAAAAATAGGGCTGGGGCTGTAGCTCGGAGGAAGAATGCCCCCAGGTTCCATCCCCAGTACCGCAAAAATAATAATAACAACAACAACAATAATAATAATAATAATAATAATAATAATAATAAAGTTGACTAATGTAGAGGCTAAGGAGAGAATTCTAAAGGCAGCAAAAGTAAAAGGCCAAGTGACATTCAGAGGCAAACCAATTAGAATCACTCCAGACCTCCCAAATCAAATCATGAAAACCAGGAGGGGCTGGAGTAACATATTACAAACTTTGAAAGAAAATAACTTGCAGCCAAGATTCTCATACCCAGCAAAATTCTCTCTCAAAACTGATGGGGATATAAAAATCTTCCATGACAAACAGAAACTGAAAGAATTTATGTCTTTCAAACCAGCACTAGAGAAAATACTTATAAAGAGATTAACTATAAAGAAGAACTAACAAGTAAATATCAGAACCAGAGAAACAATAATTTCCAGGAAGCAAACAACTAAGCAAAGAAGAATAAACACCACCAAAACCAGAAGTCAAAACTCAAAATGTTAGGAATTAAAAATCATCTCTCAATAATCACACTGAATATTAATGGTCTCAACTCCCCAATAAAAAGGCACAAAATGGCAAAATGGCTCAAAACCCAGAATCCATCTATATGCTGCCTGCAAGAAACACACCTTACAAGCAAAGACTCCCACAAACTCAAGGTGAAGGGCTGGAGTAAGGTAATCCATGCCAATGGAACTCAAAGACAAGCAGGAGTAGCAACTATGATATCAGATAAATTAGACTTCAAGCCTAAGCTTATCAGAAGAGACAGAGCAGGTCATTTTTTACTAGTGAAAGGAACAATCCAGCAAGAGGAAATAACAATTATCAACATCTATGCCCCAAACATAGGTGCAGCCACTTTCATAAAACAAACTCTGTATGATATAAAGACACATGTAGATCCCAATACACTAATACTGGGAGACTTCAATACTCCTCTTACATCTCTAGACTGTTCTTCTAAACAAAAGGTCAGTAGAGACGTCTCAGACCTAAAGAATACCATAAACCAAATGGACCTATTAGACATATATAGACTCTTTCACCCAACTATAGCTAAATTCACATTATTCTCAGTTGCACATGGAACCTTCTCCAAAATAGACCACATTCTGGGACACAAAGCGAGGACTGGCAAATTCAAAAAATGCAACATAATTCCCTGAATGTTTTCAGACCACAATGGAGTGAGACTAGAAATAAACTCTAAGAAGACCCACAGTAATCATGTAAACACATGGAGATTGAACACCACATTGCTGAATGAGGATTGGATCATAGAAGAAGTAAGGGGAGAAATTTAAAAATTCCTAGAAACCAATGAAAACAGAGATACAATGTATCAAAACCTCTGAGGCACATTGAAGGCAGTACTAACAGGAAAATTTATAGCACTGAGTGCCCACATAAGAAGAACAGAAAACCACCAAATAAATAACCTAATTACACAGCTCAAAGCCCTTGAAAAACAAGAACAGTCCAACCCCAAAGCCAGTAGAAGAGAAGGAATCATGTAAACCAGGGCAGAAATTAATGTATTAGAGAATAAAAAAATATAGAAAATCAACAAAACCAAAAGATGTTTTCTTGAAAAAATAAACAAGATCAACAAACCATTGGCCAACCTAACCAAAAGAAAGAGAGAATCAAAGAAAATTACCAAAATAAGAGATGAAAAAGGTGATATTACCACCGATAGTATGGAAATACAAAGGATCATCAGAAACTATTTCAAAAAACTATAATCCAACAAAATGGAAAATCTAGAAGAAACTGACAAATTTCTAGATACATATAACCTTCCTAAATTGAGTCAAGAAGATATATAAAACTTAAACTGACCAATAGCAATCAAGGAGGTAGAAACAGCAATAAAGAGTCTACCATCAAACAAAAGCCCAGGGCCAGATGGTTTTCCAAGTGAATTTTATAAAACATTTATAGAAGAGCTAATCCCAATACTCCTCAAAATATTCTGTGAAATAGAAAGAAACTGGACCCTCCCAAACACATTCTATGAAGCCAACATCACATTAATACCAAAGCCAAATAAAGACATCTCAAGAAAAGAAAACTATGGGCCTATATCATTGATGAACTTGGATGCAAAACTGCTAAACAAAATACTAGCAATATGCATTCAAAGCCATATCAAGAAAATTATACACCATGACCAAGTCGGGTTCATCCCAGGGATGCAAAGCTGGTTCAACATACAGAAAACAATCCATGTAATTCACCACATAAACAGACTCAAAGACAAAAATCACATGATCATCTCAACTGATGCTGAAAAAGCATTTGACAAGATCCAACACCCATTCATGTTAAAAGCACTTCAGAGAATCTGAATAGAAGGAATGTACTTCAACATCATAGAAGCAATATACAATAGGCCTATAGCTAACATCATATTAAATGGAGAAAAACTGCGAGAGTTCCCACTAAAAACAGGAACAAGACCAGGATGTCCATTATCACCTCTTCTGTACAATATATACTTGAGACTCTAGCCAGAGCAATAAGGCACGGGAAGGAAATCAAGGGGTAAAAATAGGGAAAGAAGAACTAAAACTATCCCTTTTTGCAGATGACATGATACTATACTTAGAAGACCCAACAAAGTCTACCAAAAAACTTATAGAATTGATCAACAAATTCAGGAAAGTGTCTGGATACAAAATCAATCTTCAAAAATCAGAAGCTTTCCTGTATGCCAACCATAAATTCACTGAAAAAGAAATTCAGAAAACAATTCCACTCACAATAGCACCCTGAAAAATAAAATACTTAAGTATGATAAACCTAACTAAAGAGGTAAAATACCTCTATAAGGAAAACTATAAAAAGTTGAAAAAAGAAATTGATGAAGACTTTAGAAGATGGAAAGATCTTCCATGCTCTTGGATAGGCAGAATAAATATCATCAAAATAGCCATCCTCCCAAAAGTGATCTATAGATTCAATGCAATACCAATGAAATTACCAAGGTCACTCCTCACAGACATAGAAAAATCAGTCCTTAAATTCATTTGGAACAACAAAAAGCCCAGGATAGCCAAAGTAGTCCTTAGCAACAAGAACCATGCAGGAGACATCACAATACCTGACTTCAAACTCTACTACAAAGCCACAGTAATAAAAACAGCTTGGTATTGGCACAAAAACAGACACACAGACCAATGGAGCAGAATAGAAGACTCAGAAACAGACCCATGTGCTTACAGTCAATTGATTTTTGACAAAGGAGCCAAAAATATACACTGGAAAAAAGATAGCCTCTTCAACAAATGGTGTTGGCAAAACTGATTAACCGTATGCAGGAAAATGAAAATAAACCCCCCACTTTCTCACCCTGCACAAGAGTCAACTCAAGGTGGATCAAAGATCTAGAAGTTAGGCCAGAGACCTTGCAGCTACTTGAAGAGGGCATAGGACCAACACTTCAACACATAGGTACAGGTAAAAAACTTTCCCCAAAACCACAAACAACTCAAAGGAAGATCAATACATGGAATTGCATTAAACTGAAGAGCTTCTGTGCAGCAAAGGAAACTACAGAGTGGAGCCCACAGAGTGGGAGAAAATTTTTGCCAGCTACTCTTCTGATAGAGATCTAATACCTAGGATATACAGAGAACTCAAGAAAAACACAGCTAAGAAAACAAATAACCCAATCAAAAAAGGGGCAAAGGATCTAAATAGACACTGCACAAAAGAAGAAATACAAATGGCCAATAAATGTATGAGGAAATGTTCTACATCATTAGCAAACAGAGAGATGCAAATCAAAACTACCTTGAGATTTCACCTAACTCCAATCAGATTGGCAATCATCAAGAACACAAACAAAAACAAATGCTGGTGAGGGTGTGGAGAAGTGGGAACCCTAATACATTGTTGGTGGGATTGCAAATTAGTGCAATCACTTTGGAAATCAGTATGGAGAGTCCTCAGACGAATGGGAATGAACCTACCATATGATCCAGCAATACCACTTCTGGGTATCTACCAAAAAGAATGGAAACCAAACTATCAGACCGACATATGTGTATCTATGTTTATAGCTGCACAATTCACAATAGCCAAACTATGGAAGCACCCAAGATGTCCATCCACAGATGAATGGATTACAAAACTATGGGGTACGTACACAATGGAATTTTACTCAGCCATAAAGAAGAACAAAATCATGTTATTTGCAGGGAAATGGAGGGAACTGGAAAACATTATGTTAAGTGAGATTAGTCAGTCACGAAGAGTAAAAAAGCATATGTTCTCCCTGATATGCGGATGCTAGGGAGAAGATGGGGCATAAGAGGGTCTCCAGATGAAAAAGAAGAAACCTTAGATGAGCAAAGAAGTTGACTTAATTGAGGGGGATTGACGAGGGCAGGGAGGGGGGATACCCTAATGCACATGATGTACTTTCACAAATATATCAAGGTCAATCACTAAATTGAATTTGAGAAGGAGAGAGGGTGAGGGAGTGGGGTGGGAATTGGGGAAGGGGTTAAATGATAAATGTGTGCATATATGCCTTTATCAGCTTGTACCTAACAAAGATGTATGATTACAATGCACCAATTATTATAAAAAGTAAAGAATAAAAAAATAAATAAAAATGTAGAAAGCAATGCTGAAAAAAAAAAAAGAGAAAACACAAAGATCTCCCAGAAGGCAAACAAGATAAAAAAATTTTTCTTTGTTAACTTAATTAGCTCATTGTAATTTTTAAAACTTATGTTTCTATAAATTTCAAATATGTAATGGTATCTTTAAATAATATTTACTAATTTTTAATAATGAATTAACTTCTGATAATGTTTGCTATGGTCTCTTCTTCCTTGTCATGTGTGTCCTTCAATTTTCACTTGGTTCTCCTCTTAACTTTCTGTCACCTCCTTAGCTTCCTTTCACCCATGAATGAATGCATTTTTAAAGGTTGTTCCGTGTCCCTTTCCTCACTTTATCTCTGTTCCTCAAGAAACCTCAGAACCACACCCAATGCTTTAACTTTTGCTAATTCTTGACTCTCAAATCTGTGTGTGTGCTTTTGTCCAGATTTCTCTCTGTGGGCCCTCCTTTGAGTGGCAATCGAAATCAACTTCCATCTGGACAGCTTCATGTAGATGCATCAAGGGAAATTCAACTAACATATTCCTACTCCTTTATCTGTTCTATATTTCATATACCTATATTTTATAACTTGATAAATTTCTTAAGCTAGAAACTTAAATATGTCCTACAACATACTTCTTTTTATTCCTCATATATAAACCCAACCATCCTGTTTTATTGATTTAACCTTAAAATCTTTCTTAAATCTGGACTTTTCTCTTCCTGCTTTGGTTAATTTTTAATTATTCCTCACCAAGATTATTTCAATGTCTGTAGGAAAGACTTATGGCCCCTAACTTATGTTCCTTCAATTTATCCACTATATTGTTTTCAGAGGGGCCATTCTAAAATGAAAAATATACCATTCCTCAACGTACATGATCCCAGTGGCTCCTCTTTGTCTCAAGGAAAACTAAGCCCCTTTCACACCCTCCACCTGCAGCTCCCCTCTGTCTTGTGTCTCTCCTCTCCAACCTGCCTCCCATGCATGTGGGCCTCTTTTGGCTCTTTGAAAATGTTATGTTTTATTTCTCTGTTGTCTTTTACATGCAGCTCTCACATTCTCACACTGTACCCCTTTCTCTATGCTCTCTTATTTCATTGCATTTGGTTGATTCCTACTGATGCTTTGAGACTTAGTTTGACATTGATCCTCTGGGATGATATTTTCTTTGTCTTGAGGTTTGGTTAATGATTTATTTTCTGAGATTACATGATGCTTCTCACAAGCCTTCCTCAGGGTTCCTCCATAGCCCTGCAGTCGACAGCTCTGTACTGTTTTCATTCACAACAGTTCTGACACCAAATAGATATGGGTTCTTTTTTTCTGCACACTGAACAATTCAATTTTCCAGATATCCTACAGTTCAATATGATGCTGGCATTAACTACCTGGACTTAGCACAGACTCCACAGGTTAAGAGCTCAGTGTCACAAGACTGCCTCCACCTCAGAAACCAGTAACAAGTCCCAGGTTTGCACTTGTCCTCCTAACTTACTGGCTATAAACTCAGGAAGTCCCCACAATCCTCTCTTTGGCTTCAATAATTTGCTAGAATGACTCACAAAACTCAGGAAGGCATTTTACTTACCATTACTGTTTTATTATAAAGGATTAAAGGATACAACACAGGAACAGCTAAATGGAAGAGATGCATAGGACAAGGTATAGGGAAAAGGGCATAGAGCTTCCATAACATCTCAGAGACCGCCCCCCTCCCAGCTCCTTGATGTGCTTCCCAAATGCAGAAGCTCTCCAAATCACACTATTCAGAGTTTTTATGGAGACTTCATTGCACAGGTGTGATTGATTAAATCATCAGCGACTGAGGATTAACCCATCTCCAACCTTTTTCCCCTTCCAAGAGGTCAGCAGTGGTGATGGTATGGTAGAGTGAAGCTGAAAGTTCCAGCTGTAATCATGCCCTGGTCTTCCTGGTAACCAGCACCATATTGAAGCTATGTAGGGTCTCCCAGACACCAGTCATCTCATTAGCATACAAAAGATATTGTCATCTTTGTGGCACATCTACATCTAGGAACTAGGTAACAAAGACTAAATATCTATTTCTTGCTGTATTACAATTACCTGCATCTCTGACTTCAAGTATACTGTAGACTCCACTTTCTTCTCAGTTTTATATCCCAAAGGTCTGTCATGGTTCCTGACACAAAGAACTAGTTTCTAGTCATCAGATCTCATTCTCTATTTTCCACTCCATCCTCCAAACACAACTTAGGTTAACTCATCTTTAAATCTTTGCTCAAGTTGTTTCTTTCCCTTGCAAAGTCCCTCTTTCTTGTCCTGTACTATTTAATCCTGCAGAACAGTGAGGCTCGGTTCAAATTCCACTTCTCCCTGACCCCCAGTTAGTATTGATGAGCCATCCTTATTCCTCAGATATCCCATAACCCAGAGCTCCCTTAGCCTGTTTGCTCTATTTTCTTCTGTGTGAGTCTGATTTCTCCAGCTGGATTCTGAGGTTTTTGGGGACTATGAGCATGCTTTATTATTTCCTCACAGTGCCTAGAAGAGTGCCTGACATTCTTCCAGTTTAGTCTTTGAGCAGGTTATTTAACAAAATGAAATGTTCTCTTGGAGCCAAGAGTCACACTTGTACTTAGAGTGCATACTCTACATAGATTGTCATTTTCATAGAAGAGAAGATTTCAGAATAATGGTCCTTATTAGTCTGATTTTATTTTTTGAGCAACTTTCAGGGTCATTTCACAGATAAGTAAAATGAGAGTAAGAAGACATAAAATATGTTGTTACATGGGTTATATCAACTCAGTAACAAAAATCACTTCATTGTATGTGGAAAGTCTTATCAGATCATGCTCCAAATATTAAGAATAATGTCCTTAAAAAGACTAAAATGTGTATGGGAAGTTTTCTCATAAAATTTTTAAAAAATGCTTAGTCTCCATAAATTCATTCAGAAAATATTTGTTAAAAATGCATTGAGAGCTGGGCAGGTGGCACACGCTTGTAATCCCAGCATTTGGAAGGCTGAGACTAGAGGATCTGGGTTCGCGGCCAGCCTCAGCTACCTAGTGAGGCACTCTGCAACTTAGTGAGACCTGGTTTCAAAATAAAGAATAAAAAATAGGGCTGGGGGTATAGCTCGAAGGTTAATGCCCCTGAGTTCAATCCCCAGTACCACAAACAAACAAACAAACAAACAAACACGCATTGAGTGTAGTGGTTACGTGGCGCACACCTGTAATCCCAGTACTTGGGAGTCTAAGGCAGCAGGATCAAAGGTTTGAGGCCAGCCTTAGCAACTGAATGAAACCCTGTTTCAAAATAAAAAGGGCAATGGGTGTAGCTCAGAGGTGGAAAGCCCTGAGTTCATTCTCCAGTAATGCGCGCGCGCGCGCACACACACACACACACACACACACAACCAAGAATAAAACATAGACTTGATTCCTCCAACTATGTCATGAAATAATGAAGATACATTAACAACATTTGAATTATAATTTAGAAGGTGTTTTGATTTAGATGGTCTATGAATATTTAGTAATATTTAAAAATACTCTTTTAAACTATTTAAATATTTGTTAGAATAATCCTTGAGGTGACTTTTTACTCCTGCTTGTATTTAAAGGTCTCAGAACCCCAGTGTCATCTTTACTGGTCATTCTCTATGTGAAACTCTCTCTTCTTGTGGTCATTCTGGTGATTGTGGGATTTGCTTTCTTCCAGAGGACAAAGAATTGCAGGTAGGAACCAACCACTGAAATGTTAAGACTCACTAGGAAGAAAGCATCATTATAATACTTTGAGTTCACAATATGTTGGGAAAAGCTTGATACTTTTTCTGGCACACATTCCCTTTTCCCCTCAGCCCTTTTTGTAACATGGGACTCTGTAAACAACCCAGAGCCCATAAAGAGTGCCCAGCACTGGGGCCAGAGTTCCTGCTTCACTCTTTTCCTTTTCCTTTCTTTCTCTCTCTCTCTCTCTCTCTCTCTCTCTCTCTCTCTCTCTCTCTCTCTCTCTCTCTCTCTTTCTCTTTGTTTCTTTCTTTCTTTTTGTGCTAGGGATTGAACCCAGAGGTATCCTATTTCTAAAACTACACACTATCCCTTTTTATTTTGAAATAGTCTCACTAAATTGCTGAGGGTCTCACTAAGTTGCTGAAGCTAGTCTGGAACTTAAAATCCTCTTGTCTCAGGCTCCCAAGTACTGGGATTACAGGTGTGTGCCACCACACTTGGCTTCAATGTAGTTTTGATGTAGGAGGGACCTAGCTTATCTACTCCTTGAAAATTCAGTGGGAGAAATAAAGCTGCTGAGGCTTCTCAAGAGATTACCTCCAAGTTTCTCTATCTCTGGGAGCTTGTGCTCACTCCTGCTTACATATACATTGTGTGTTTTTCCTAGGAGAGTGAAAATCAAAAGAGCTGGATGTCAATTTAGACTTGGTGAGACATCACAAGAAAGCAGCCATGTGCAATCAGCCTTGTGTTCAGAGTCTTAGTTTACACGCTCCTGTCACACTTTCATACCTTAGTGTTCATGAGCACCTCAATGTGCTAAGTTGACAAGGCTGCTTCAGTCTCTTAGCTACAGTATATATACATATAGGAAAGCTTGGTGTTTGACATCATAAATGCAAACAATTCTTCCCTTTCCCCTAGTGAGCTCTTATTAGCAAAAGTAGAACAACCCTGCTTCCCATCCTAAAGAGGAAGATAGCTCAGCAAGAAGCAAATAAGGATGCTGAGTGGGTTTTCTTACACCCTTAGGTTGTTTAGATAGAGATTTTATCCAATTTCTTGCCCTCTGCCCATTTGAGATGCTAATCAACACTGCAATAGCAGGAGCTGCTGTAAACAACCACCTGCAAGTCAGCCCGTAACTGCCTCCGGTTCCTTCCTGCTTGCTAGCAAGTAGCAGGGCAATTGCATTGCGTGTTTGGACTGATGATTGATAAAGTCTTGGAGTTATTTTTAGCTACATTTGTATTTTAGTAAGAATTATAAGCCAGGCTTGGTGCATGACTGTAATCCCAGTACTCAGGGGACTGAGACAGGAGAATCACAGGTTTTAAGTCAGCCTCAGCAATTTAGTTAGGCACCCAGCAACTTAGTGATAACTGTTTCAAAATAAAAAATAAAGTAGAGCTGGTGGTATAGCTTGGAGGTAGAACATCCCTGGGTTCAATCCCCAGTACACACACACACACACACACTCACACACACACACACACACACACACACACACAAGAATTATAAATTGACCCCAAATGGGCAACTGCTAGTGTCATTAGAGATAATAACTACTATAAAATTAAGACCTTTTCTATTAGCAATTTAATATGAATCAATAAATGATTAAATTAATAAATAATGTCACATATATTAGGCAAGCTCTTTTTAATTTATGCTTTGTTTTTTTAATTTTTAAAATAATTTTATTGATATATGGTAATTACATATCATAGTAAGATTCAAACTGATACAGTTATACCTGCACAAAACTTGATCCCACCAGCTTCCCCCTCCTCCCTTCCTGTACACGTTAATGGGATTGGTAGTGACCCCTTCATATATGGACATAACATTATTTGAACTATTTCTTTCCTCAACCCCTCTTCCTCCTCCCCTATAGCCCTTCCTCTATTCTACTGGTCTCTCTCCTCATTTATCTAAAGTCCCTTTAGTTTCCTATTTTCTCTCTAGCTTCCACATATGAGAGAAAACATGTAACCTTGACTTTGTGAGACTGGCCGATCTTATTTAGCAAAGTATTCTCTAGTTCCATCCATTTTCCTGCAAATGACATAATGTTGTTCTTCTTTATGGCTGAGTAAAATTCCATTGTGTACATATACCACATTTTGTTTATCCAGTCATCTGTTGACAGACACATAGAATAGTGCCATAACTTGACTATTGTGAATTGTGCTACTATAAACACGGGTATGCAT
This sequence comes from Graphiurus murinus, assembly GCA_004027655.1. Taxonomy (NCBI): domain Eukaryota; kingdom Metazoa; phylum Chordata; class Mammalia; order Rodentia; family Gliridae; genus Graphiurus; species Graphiurus murinus. Next base: position 757 of record PVLC010007723.1, on the reverse strand, counting down.
GTATCACTATAGTATTATAACTCTAATTCTTTTGGAAAAATACCAAGGAGTGGAAGAGTTGGGTCATATGGAGTTTCTATTCCTAGTCTTTTGAGGGACCTCCATACTGATATCTTTTATTTTTTCTTTTTTATTATAATGTCTTCATGTTTAAGACAGGATATGGAAAGGGAAGCAGTGTAGTAATACAATTGTATAACAGAATAAAGAGTGTGGCAGAGAGTGTGGTCCAATGCTCATCCTCTACTTTTTCCTTGTGGCAGACGGTTATGTTCAAGACTCTTAAACCTTTACCCTTCATGCTAACCATATAATTTTTCAGTTGACTTCAAAATTCCTTCCATAAAGAGAGCACATGTTTACCCAACCCATATAATTTGCTTTGACCAATAAAATGAGGCAGAAGTGGCAATGTACTAGTTTGAACATGGGTCTCAAGGGGTCCTGTGTGTTTCTACTTGGTTCTCCATGAGAACATGACAGACCTGTCCTGCTGGAGGATGAGAACCACACACAGCAGAGCTGAGTTGCCTCAGTATAACCTTCCACCCCTCTGTTGAGTCCAGCCTGGATGATCCAGTCCCATTCCCTAGACATATGAGGAAGCCCAGTTCAGATCATCAGACCCGACACCTCACTGATGTCAGGCATACAAGCAATTGTTGCCACAGAGGTCTTGTGGTTGCCTGTTACAGAGAATTATTGTGGCATTAACATTGCTTAATAACAAAACTCCAATTTTATTTATTGTGGGGAT
>PVLC010007722.1:30101-60101 GCA_004027655.1 Graphiurus murinus | reverse complement strand
CTCTCTTGCTCCCTTTCAGTCAAGGCCATGGTCACCATCTGAGCCAAGACGGCTCAGGGCCTCAGCTGCTGCTCCCAGGGCCCAAGGACGTCCGGCTGGCGTCTGCCTCTGGGGCTCAGACCCCGCCAGGCCTGCCTAACCTTCCCCCACTGGCGGCCTGATTAAGCCACGAGGCCACCGGAGCACCCAGCCCGACTCTACCTGCTGCCCATCCCATGCACCCCCAAAAGCTCCGGGGTTCCTCCCAGGGGGCACTGATCGCTGCTTTTCTTTTAATCCAGAAAATAGGACCGACTCGAGTAGTCTCAGGTAACTTTAATGAAAGTGTCAGCAAGCCTTCTGCCACAGTGGCGCATAAACGTCTGAGTCAGAAGCTAAGAGACCAGCCCTCCGCCCGGGGCCGGCCAGGCCAATGCCCAGAAGCCCTGCTCCTGCTGCCAGGCCCCGGGGGGCCTCAGGCAAGAAAGTGTCAATTCTTGCTTTCGAGTCCTGCAGCTCCACCTCCTGGACCCTGGGCTCTGGGCCTTCACCAGCGTGCAGAGGGAGGACCCACTGAGTCCCAGCCCAAGCCTCCATCGTGGTCTGGCGGTGGAGGACCACTTTTACAATCGCACAAGAGAGAGTGGTCATTCCATCGCTAAAACGGCACGCACCCTATATAAATAAAACGTGTAACCAGGAAGGAGGCGGGTGAGGGAGAGGGAATTGGCACAGACGCTGAGATATTGCTTTCCAGTTTCAAGGGGACAGAGGCAAGTGGTGGGAACCCCGCAGGGGACGCGCTCAAGGGTCAGGCGTGGCTTTTCGAAGCCACACGCGTCCCCCTTGCAGGCCTGGGGTGCACGCACCGGACGGGCAGCCGAGCTGGAAAGAAACTGAGGCTGCTTTGGTTCACACCACCCGGGAGGGCGGCTCTGTTCTCTGCGAGAAGGAAGCCCAACTAAAGAAACACTGGATACCCATGGAGAACCCGCAAGCCACCGTTTCCCGCAGTCTCAGCAGGTTTACCAGTAGAGAAACAGTGGCGGGTGCGTGGCCCTGGCTGGGAGGTGCACCCCGCTGCCTCCCGGCACTGCGGGCTCGGCAGGAGCTGCCCCATAGATCACACGGGCTACTTCCCCAGACTCGGGAAGGGTCACAGGGCAGCACCCCACACCAGGGACCCGTATCCTCGTGTGACGACCCACAGACATTTTCCTGAGTCCCGCCATCTCCCTCCCCTGGTGAGTGGCGTCTCCTCTTCTGGCCTGGGAATTCTGTTTCCTTTCTCAGTTTTCCTTCTTCTGTACCCTCGGCCCCAAGCTCCCCCCCCACCCCTTTTTGGTACTGGGAATTGATCCCAAGGGCATTCTACCTCTGAGCTACACATCCCCAGCCCTATTTTATACGTGTGTGTGTGTGTGTGTGTGTTTAAATTTTGAAACAGGGTCCCACTAGGTGGCTGAAAGTCTCAGGATGTTGCTGAGGCTGTCCTTGAACCTGCGATCCTCCTGTCTCAGCCTCCCAAGTACTGGGATTACAGGCGTGCGCCACCACACCTGGCTTTCAAGCCCCTCTTTTTCAGGGCGATGCAACTGTTCACAGGTTTGTTTCTTCAGAATACTTGGTGGCTTCCCCAGTTCTGTTTTCTCTCGGTCAGAGGGTCAGGGAGAGTTAGAAGCTGTGGTTCCTGCACACACAGGAACCACGGTGCTCTGGGGTGGGAGCCCCCCCATCCCCCTCCCCCTCCCCATCCCCGTGCCTGGTCTGTTCCTAACCCACTACTTGCTCCGGGGGTGGGGGTGGGGGTGTCAGAAGATTAACAAGCTGCCCCACGGAGTACATTCTAGTATCTTATTAGGTATCTGAATCTGTTAGGAAAAAAATTAGAAACTATGTATAAAACTTAAAAATATTCAAGTATCAAAAGGCTATTATTTGGGATCAAAGTTTTGAAACAAGCCATCAGCAAGCTGCTGCCGAGGAGAGGCAATCTTTACAAAAGTGAACTTGAGTCTGTTCAGCTGGGAGCCAGGAGTAGCCATCGGTGAGGGCCGGGGAGAGGGAGGGCGAGCCCAGGCAGCGTGAAGCTAAGGAGGAGTGCGGGCGCCAGGCAGGCAGTCAGGACAGGCGGACTCGGTCACTCTCTCCGGGGAAGGAAGGCTAAGGTGCGTGGCCCGGGCCTCCCTCCCCTGGTGTCTTGTCCTTGGACATTCCATGGGGGCTGCCTTCCCAGGAACCCCAGCAGGGAAACAATGCAACAGGACGAGGCAGAAAGTTGACCTGTCTCTGCACGGAAATCCTTCCAGAAAGAGAAAGAAGCAGGCGGTGAAAGCAGTCAAGACGCTACACAGTGTTGACTTGGCTTCACAAACCCAGTGACAGAGGGAGTCGCAGCCAGGGAGGTGGGAATGCCCCGACCGGCCGACACAGGGAAAGGGCCGGCCCCCCCATTGTGAAGCAGCAGCAGCGTTTATTCAAGACACAACAGTGAGGGACTCTTGTGGTGGCCCCGTCTCCCCGGAGCGGGAGCACCCCCACAAGTGATCCAGTAGAAATCATTTAAACTCTGATAAATTAAGTTCATAAAAACCACTCCCTTTTCGCTCCTCTCCCTGGGGGTCAGACCTGCACCCTGAGACCCGTGGGCTTGGCGCGCCCTCTGGTGGCAGCGTGGAGAACCACAGTCGGAGGCCAGCCGGGGGACTTGCAGACCCACCGGCCTTTCTACTTTGGGTACTTGGATCTTGGCAGACGACCTGGCTCTTGGGAATGGCCCGATCACACCTGGAGAAGGTTCGGTTCCCGCTCTGCAGACTGCCCTGCTCGATACAGGTTTCCAGGCTGTTCTGCTGGCCTCGGAAGGTGACACTGGGTCTTTTTTAGACTTCAGTGGAAAACAGGATGCTCTGTCTCTTGCTGTCGGGGGCAGGGATGGCCTCGAGCTGCAGGAAGTACAGCAGCACCTGGACCTGTGCAAGCAGCAGTGGAAGAGGAGAGGCTCAGAGGGGCGCCCACCGCCCGCAAGCCCAGCTTCGGCAACACGAGTCCCTCCCTCCCTCCCGGCAAGAGATCTGGGGGGAGGTGGGTTCCCCAGGGGGTGGGTCTGAAGAAGGGTTGGGACCCAGGTGTGGTGCACCTGGAGGAGCAGAGGGTGGGCGAGGCCCTCCCGCTGACTGTAGGTCCGCACTGCTACACAGCGGGTTCAGGAATGGCCAGCAGGGCTGGGGCGGGCCAGGCAGCAGGAGCTGGAGCCCGGTTCCCTGTACCTGGGACATGACTTCCAGGGACCAGCTGTCGGTCATGGCGATGGGCTGGCTGGGGTTGGCAGGAAGCTTGCTCTCCTTCTCTGACGGCCGGAGCAGCGTGGGGCCAAAGACGGTGGCCAGGTTGTGCAGGGACATCTTGTTCACGGTCTCCTTTTCGGCCACCCTGCAGGGGGGCAAAGCAGAGGGCGCTGTGTCCACACCCCCTTCCGGATAGAGGCTGGCCCACCCCGGGGTCCTCGGGCAGCGTGGTGCCAGGCAGCGCCCCTTGCTGCCTTGTACTGGCTGTAGGGCAGTCACCCGGGCGGGCAGCAGACTCCACGCAGGGGCTTCTGGGTCTGAGGCATCCAAAGCCAGTAGGCAGCCAGGCCAGCTCTGGGCCCTGCCCGGGGGGCAAGGAGCATCCGGCCACATGCACCGCTGACTGTGGATAAGCACCTTGCTCTTCACTGAAGGCCGTGGTGCAGGGACGCGGGGTGGCCCTGGTTCTGGTCCCCAGAAGGGACAATTGCAAACAGGGGTGCCGAGAAACGGCCTTAGTGCCAGGGGACACCTCTGGCCTGGGCCCCCCCAGGGGCAAGCGGGGCTACCTTTTCAGGTGGTCCAGAAGGAAGAGGAAGGTGAGCAGGTTCGCCTCGGGGAGGGACAACAGCAAGTTCAGCATGCAGCTTTCCTTTGCAACGGGGTCCGAGAGAGCTGCAGAAAGAAGGGGCGGCATGGCGCACCGTCAGCCACGGGAGGTCGGACAGGGTGCCTGCCCGGGGCCCATGTCGGGAAGCTGCTGGACTGTCCAGGCTGTCATTGACCTCGCTTGCACAGTGCCACCCGCTCCCAGAGAGGACGCTGTGATGGGGCGCGGGCCACCCCAGACACACTCCGTCTCAGAGGGGTTGACAGCGCCGGCGCCTGTGGCAGGAGCACTGGGGAGGGAGCACTTGCTCATGATCAGGGCTGTGGCAGGAGCACTCGGGAGGGAGCACTTGCTCATGATCAGGGCTGGCCCTGGTGGTGAAGAGCCTGGCCCGGCAGGCCTGCAGGCCGGGGAGTTCCCTCCTTGCCCCAGGCGCTCGAGGGCACCTCTGGGGCAGACGCCACGCCTCTGCTGGACAGCCCCTAGCAGGCAGGCTTGTCCTTGGGGTGACGTGGAGGCAGCGTCTGCCTTGGATGCTAGCACCCCGCTTTGCGGTTCTGGGGATTGAACCGAGGGGGCATTCTACCTCTAAGCTACACCCCAAGCCCTGTTTTTTTTTTATTATTTAATATTTATTTTTTGTGGTACTGGGGATTGAATCAGGGGCATTCTACTTCCAAGCTACACCCTCCTCAGCCCTATCTTTTTTTTTTTTTTTTTCGATACTGGGGATGGAACCCAGTGGCATTCTACCCCAGCCCTATTTTTATTCTTTATTTTGAAACAGGGTCTCACTAAGTTGCAGAGGGCCTCACTAAGTAGCTAAGGCTGGCCACAAACCTGGATCTTCCAGTCTCAGCCTCCCAAGTACTGGTTATTCTTTGTCTTGAAACAGAGTCTCACTAAGTTGTGGAGGGCTTCACAAGTTGCTGAGGCTGGCCTGACTCAGCGTCCCAAGTATTGGGATTATAAGTGTACGCCACCATGCCCGGCTAGCACCCCGCTTTGGACCTCGCCCTCTGGGTTGATGCTCAGCCTGAGATCTGCTCGACCTGGTCTGGGAAGCCGAATTCAGCCCTGACCTACAGAAAGGAGGGCCGTGGTGGTGATTGCTTGTAATCCCAGTACTTGGGAGGCTGAGACAGGAGGATCACAGGTTCAAGGACAGCCTCAGCAAGTAGTGAGATCCTGTTTCAAAATAAAAATAAAATAGGGCTAGGGGTGTAGCTTGGAGGTAGAATGCCAATGGGTTCAATCCCCAGTACCACACACACAAAAAAAAGGATCATAGCCCTCAGGACGCCCCTCCTGGGTGTCCCCCCTCTCTGTCTGCTGGAGTGACATGGTGGCAGGTGACCCGTGGGGACAGGCAGAGCCTGGATCACCCCCGCCCCACGCAGCCAGCTTTTCAGGTCGGGCTGCCAGGAGACCCATGGCAGAGGGGCGCAGCTGGGGCGCCCCCCAAGGATGGCAGAGGACAGACGCCACCTGAGAGGCTCAGCCTCTGGCACTCACCAATGCCCTCGGCGAAGTTGGGGTAAAACTCGTCGGTGAAGAGGGGCTCCGGCAGCTCGCGGAAGTAGAGCTTCAGCGTGCCGGCGATGGCGTTCACATCCATCTCGCTCATCATCACGGACACGTCCTTGTTATCTGCAAGAGACGCGGATGGGGTGGTGTGGCCCAGCCGCGGACTGGACCCGGGGTCCGACTAACACAGTCCCAGCCACATGGGGGCCGCTGCGTGGGTTCACGCTTAGCGTACTCCTCCCAAGCAGCCTGGCATGGCGGTGCACGCCTGTTATCCCAGGACTAGGTAGGCTGAGACAAGAGGATCCCAGGTACGAGGACAGTCTCAGCAAGGAGTGAGGCTCTCAGCAACCTAGAGAGACTCTGTTTTAAAATAAACATAAAATAGGATTGGGGGTGGCAGAGCTGGGAGGCTGAGACCGGAGGATCTGGGTTGGCAGCCAGCCTCAGTTACTTAGTTGCCCTCTGCAACTTAGTGAGACCCTGTTTCAAAATAAAGAATAAAAAAATAGGACTTGGGGTGTAGCTCGGAGGTAGAATGCCCCTGGGTTCAATCCCTGGTACCATACAAAAATAAATAATTATTATTATTCCTCCTAAGCATCTGTAGGGTTCTGAGTCTGCACGGGGCTTCAGGGATGCAGGTGTAATTTGCCTCTCTCCCGCTTGGTCAGGAGCAGCCTGGTGCTAGAGCCACAGCGTGCCTGACCAGGGGGAGGGCAGGGTTCAGCAGCTCTGCCCCGTAGGTGGCAGCTGCCTGGAGCCAGCTTCTCCTGCTAGCAGGAGACACTGGGATTATTTGATCCACTTTAGTGTTTGCTTATCTATCGATCTATCTATCTATCTATCTATCTATCTATCTATCTATCAATCAATCAATCATCTATGGTGATACTGGAGATTGAACCTAGGGGAGTTCTACCTCTGAGCTATACCCCCACAACCCTATTTTTTATATTTATTTAATTTTTAAATTTAAAAAATTTTTTGTGGTACTAGGGATTGAACCTAGGGGCATTCTACCTCCGAGCTACACCCCCAGTCCTATTTTTTATTCTTTATTTTGAAACAGGATCTCACTAAGTTGCGGAGTGCCTCACTAAATAGCTGAGGCTAGCTGCCAACCCGGATCCTCCTGTCTCGGCCTCCCAAGTACTGGGATTACAAGCGAGTGCCACCACGCTCGGCTTGTTTTTAAGACTGGGTCTCACTAGGCTGTAAAAGCCTCACTAAATTGCTGAGGTTGTCCTCGAACTTGTGATGCTCCCGTCTCAGTCTGGATGACGGGCGTGTGCCACCATGCCCAGCTTCATTTTAGTGTTTAACCCAGTTCCTTCCTTTGGGCTCAGGTGGCCTTGGGCCTCCACACCACAGGCCTGGCCCAGAGGAAGCTGGCTGGGCACAAGGGCGCACCCAGGGAGGCTCCAGGCAGGGCAGGTGGCATGTGCCACCACGCCTGGCTTCCTTTTTTCTATTTGGAAACAGGATCTCTCTAAGTTGCCAAGGTGTGCCTTGAACCTTCAATTCTCCTGTCTCAGCCTCCTAAGTACTGAGATTACAAGGTGCTGTCTCATATGTATAAATAATAAAACAGAGCCACCGGGTATGGTGGCGCACGCTAGTAATCCCAGTACTTGGGAAGTCGAGACAGGAGAATTGCAGGTTCGGCCTTAGCAAGTAGTGAGATTCTCATCAACCTAGTGAGATCCTGTTTCAAAACAAAAATAAAAAATAGAAGCCGGGCGTGGTGGCGCACGCTTGTAATCCCGGCATTTGGGAGGCTGAGAGTGGAGGATCCCAGTTTGCGGCCAGCCTCAGCTACCTAGTAAGGCCCTCCTCAACTTAGGGAGACCCTGTTTCAAAATCAAGAATAAAAAATAGGGCTGGGGGTGGAGCTCGGAGGTAGAATGCCCCTGAGTTCAATCCCCAGTACTGCCAAAAAAAAAAAAAAAAAAAAAAAAATAGAACTAGGGGTATAGCCCAGAGGTGGAATGCCCCTGGGTTCAATCTCCAGTACCGCATGTGTGCATGCACGCGTGCACACACACACACAAAATAAATAAAACATTAAATGAAGAAAAGGCACAGAGAATGAGGTGACAGGCACCGGCCACAGCGGGTGCTCTTGGAGCCGCAGGGTGGGGGCCGCCAGCCGCCCCTCCCTCCCGTACCCCCCGGTGACACTCACTGACGTCAAAGGCTGCCTTCAGCGCCTGGATGTCCGTAGCCACTCCAGACACTCGGTAGATGCCCACCTCCTCCATGCCCCGGCGCTCGATCTCCTCCACGCACTGGCGCACGATGTAGGGCACCTTGGACCTCTCTCTCCTGGGAGGGAGAGCAGACGCCGTTAGTGCCTGGGCAGCCTGGGTCACGTGCCTGCGCAGCTGGAGTCGGACCGGGGAGGTGCCGGGTGGAGGCTGCACAGAGCCTCCACTCCGAAAGCCCACTGCTTCGACTGCACAGATTTCATCAGAGCCTTTCTTTGGAGAAGAGGGTACTGAGGATTGAGCCCAGGGGCGTTCTGCCTCCGAGCTACACCCCCAGCTCTATTTTATTTTTTTATTTGGAAACAGGGCCTCTCTTGCTGAATTGCTGAGGCTGGCCTTGAACCTGCGATCTTCCTGTCTCAGCCTCCCAAGTACTGGGCTCATGGGGGCCTTTTTTTTTTTTTTTTTTTTTTTGCAGTATTGGGGATTGAACTCAGGGGCATTCTACCTCCGAGCTACACCCCCAGCCCTATTTTTTATTCTTTATTTTGAAACCGAGTCTCACTAAGTTGCGGAGTGCCTCACTAGGTAGCTGAGGCTGACCGCGAACCCGGATCCTCCGGTCTCAGCCTCCCAAATGCTGGGATTACAAGCGTGCGCCACCATGCCCGGCTTCATGGGGGCCTTTCTAAGAGCAGGAAATAGCTGAACACCTTGCAAACTACGTGTGATTTTTAGGGAAAGGGCAGCTGCTGAGGCAGATCTCGAACCTGCAATCTTCTGCCTCAGCCTCCTAAGTACTAGGATTACAGGCATGTGCCACCATGCCTGGCCTATTTTATTTTGAAACAGGGCCTCACTAAATTGCTGAGGGTCTTGCTAAGTTGCTGAAGCTGGCCTCAAACCTGTGATCTTTCTGTCTCAGCCTCCCAAGTACTGGATTATAGGGTAAGCCGCCACACTGGCTTCCAGCCCTTTCTATTTATCCATTTTGAGACTGGGTCTTGCTAAAGTGCTGAGGCTAGCCTTGAACCTACAGATCCTCCTCCTTGTCTCTGCCTCAAGCACTCTTTTTTCTTTTCTTTCTCTCTCTTTCTCCTTCCTTCCTTCTTTCTGCTGGAGATTTAACCCAGGGTCTCAAGTTTGCTACGCAAGAGCTCTACCACTGAGCTACATACCCCAGCAGTCCTGGGAGGTTTTTCTAAGTGAGGTCCACCATAGGAAATGCAGTTAAAGACTGTGGGCCTTGCATTAACAAGTGGCTGGAGCCAGGCATGGTGGTGCACACTTATGAACTTAGTACTTGGGAGGCTGAGACAGGAGGATTACAGGTTCTCGGCCAGCCTCAGCAATTTAGTGAGGCCCTCTTCAACTTAGTGAGACCCTGTTTCAAAATAAAAAAATAAAATAGGTCTGGGGGTATAGCTCAGAGGTAGAATGCCCCTGGGTTCAATCCCCAGTACCACAAAAATAAACAAACAAACGAAACACAAGTGGCCTTACAGTGTCCTGGAAAGCAGTCCAGTCTTTGAGTTGAGTTGGGACCTGGTGGCGACCCTGCCACCTGGCTTCTGAGCCTTGCACAAGGCAGGCAGTCAAGGAACTCCTGCTGGACCAACATCATGGGTGGCCAAGCCTCCTGCCAATCTAAGCACCGGGCTCCTCTGAGTGTTGACAAGTCAACGCCCGGGGCTCCGTGTAGAGCCCTGGGGTAAGACCGCCTCAAGGACGGGTGCCCGTGCTGTCTGGAGGACGGAGCTTTGGTTTTGCTTTGCTACTGGATTTAGGAGCCTATAATTGGGAGGCTGAGACCGGAGGATCCGGGTTCGAGATCAGCCTCAGCCACTTAGTGAGGCACTCTGCAACTAGTGAGACCCTGTTTCAAAATACAGAATACAAAATAGGGCTGGGGGTATAGCTCGGAGGTAGAATGCCCGAGCAAAAAACAAAACAAAACAAAAAAACTCTCTTTCAAACCACCAGCAAGACTCCAGGCATGAGCAGAGAAGAACCCCTTCTCAGCTCTTCCAAATAAACGGGGAGCCCTGGGGCGCTCTTTGGGAGAGCAGAGGACAGAGCTCGCTTCTACTCTTCCCAGAGTGCCCCGGGGACGGGCGTGGTGTTTGGATGAAAGTGGGAATCCAGGCGAAGATTGGCGCAGGCCCAGACCAGGTGACCAGCAGGGCCAGGGGCCTGGACCAATTCCACCCTGGGGAAGTAAAGAAATCTGGGAGGAAATGGCCTGTATCCCTGAGAACGGCCCTGGGTTCAACAAACAGCTCTCCTGGCAACGGACTCGTGACAAAGGGGCAGGGGTGACAGGCACTCAACAGGAACCGGGATCAGGACACATTCCAAGCGAGGGACACAGACCCCTCACTTGGGAAGTTCCTGGAGTTTGTTGGGAGCCAGGCTGCTGCTTCCAGAGGAAGGCGTGAGGACATTCCTGAGCTGCTTGTGTGGTAAACACAGGAGGTAGCTCGGCACGCAGAGTGCTCCAGGGCCTGGGATGCCTCCCCATGCAACAGCTATGCATGCACAGGAGATAGCTAAGTACTTGGAGTGCTCCCAGGGTACAGGAAGCCTCCCCATGCATCAACTATGCATGCACAGGAGATAGCTAAGCACGCAGAGTGCTCCCAGGGTCTGGGACGCCTCCCCATGCATCAACTGTGCATGCACAGGAGACAGCTAAGCACGCAGAGTGCTCCCAGGGTCCAGGAGTGCTCCCAGAGTCCAGGAAGCCTCCTCGTGCATCAACTATGCATGCACAGGAGACAGCTAAGCACGCAGAGTGCTCCCAGGGCCCAGGAGTGCTCCCAGGGTCCGGGAGGCCTCCCCATGCATCAACCATGCACAGGAGGTAGCTAGGCAGAGTGTTCCCAGGGGTCTGGAGGCCTCCCTACTCAGTGACTATTCATGCACAGGAGATAGCTAAGCACACAGAGTGCTCCCAGGGGGTTGGAGGCCTCCCTATGTAGCAACCATACATGCACAGGAGGTAACTAAGCACGCAGAGTGCTCCCCGGCTTCTCCCTGCAGCAACCACGCATGCACAGGACATAGCTAAATACGCAGAGTGCTCCCAGGGGCCCAGGAGCCCTCCCCACACAGCAACTAAGCACAGAGAGTGCTCCCAGGGCCCCGGAGGCCTCTCCCTGCAGCCACCATGCATGCACAGGAGGGAGAGAGCCACGCCCGTTCTTTCCTGCAAACGCCCCTGCAGGGACACGGCCCCTTGCACACCAGCCCCTGGCCCTCACCACTCACTTGGTGACCACGGCGATCTTGACTCCGAAGACCCCCGTCTGTTTGCGGGAAGGCATTCTCTTCAAGCTGAACTCCCTGCTCGTGAACTTGACGGAGAGTTTTACTTCAACCTGCGGTGGGAAGAAAGGGCCCGGGCCTCTCATCCTCCTGGTCCTCACGGCCTGGGGTCCCAGGGACCCCTGGGGGTCTCCAGTCTTTCCACTCCAGGGTGAGCAGGTCCCAGGCCCGAAGCATTTTGGATAGGGGATAATCAGCCTGTATAATCTTCTTGGGGGAGCTGGAGGCTAACCGGGAGTCTCAGTGTCTAGGGGAGGCTCCTGGGGCCCTGGGTTGAGGCCCGCCCGCCAGGGGGGCACCAGGTCTCTGTTGGAAGATGCTCAGGCCCAGCCCGTGGCTGTCTTCCAGTTGTCAACTGCAAGGTTCCTTCCTGCGCACAGCTTCGGGGCTTCTCCCTGCTCCCGCCACTGCCTCGTCCAGGCGCTAGCTCAGGGTCAGCCTCCTGGGGAAGGGCTCGGGGTGGGGGGGCACCCTAACCTGCTGTGAGAAGCGGGCGCTCACAGAGCCCGGTGGGCACGTACCCCGTTCATGGCGATGACTGTCCGCTGCCAGTCTCTGTCCTGCAGGGCCTGGGGGTCCAGCTGAAAGCAAGGAGACATAATTAACAGAGGCCCTCAGGGCTGCCCAGAGACCCTGCCTGGCAGCGCCCCCGCCTGCCACTGCTCCCACCTTTAGAGGTTTATTTCTACTACCTCTAACGCTGAGATTACCCAAGGAAATGCATCTTGTAAATTATATATCCCTATGTCATTTTCTCTTGGTTATCCTGTCTCTTGGACACGGTGAAGTCAGAAGCAGAGTCCAGCTGTGGCCAGCACCTTTGTCCAGAGGCCAAGAAATATCCAGAAGGGAGAGGTTCTGTGAGGAAGTCCTGGAACCTCAGGGTCTCTCCCTCCCAGACCTTGGCTGCCTGGCTCTGATCTCGCCTATGGGTGTATGGGTGACAGCTCAGGGCCCTGCACCCTCCATCCCTCCCTCCATCCCTGTAGGAGCTGAAGGTCCCCATCCCCCTTGACACTTAGCAGGGGGTGAGCGGCTGGCAGAAAGGATGTTTCAAGAAGCCTGATTACAGCGGGGGGCCTGGCATCCAAGAGCCGCCATGGTCGGCCCAGGAGAATCCAGAGCCTGGCCCCAAACCACTCGGCAGGGCGGGGCAGAAGGAAGCCCCTCTGCAGGTCCTCTAATTCTGACCCCCATAGGCCGCTGTCCAGCGGCTGATCGGAAAGAACCTGCCATTAAATGGCACAGAGTGAACCGGCTTCATGGGCCTCCTCTGTGAAGGTTCTCTAGCCTTTTTAAAAATTAAAAAAAAAAAATTTTTTTTTTGGTACTGGGGATTGAACCCTGGGGCATTCTACCTCCGAGCTACACCTCCCCCCCCAGTCCTATTTTGTATTCTTTATTTTGAAACAGGGTCTCACTAAGCTGCAGAGGGTCTCACTAAGTAGATGAGGCTGGCCACAAACCTGTGCTCTTCCTGTCTCAGCCTCCCAAGTACTAGGATTACAAACATGTGCCACCACGCCCGGCTTTTTAAAAAAAATTTTTTTTTGGTGGTACTGGGATTGAACTCAGGGGCATTTCTTCTTCTGAGCTATACCGCCAGCCCTATTTTATTTTTATTTTGAAACAGGGTCTCACTACGTTGATGAGAGTTTCACTACTTGCTAAGGCTGGCCGAGAACCTGCGATCCTCCTGTCTCAGCCTCCCAAGTACTGGTATTACAAGTGTGTGCCACCACGCCTGGCTTCTCTAGCCCATTTTGGTGTGCACACACTCGATATCAGCAGCTCCTGGGTACCAGCTGAGGCTACTGGCCAGGCCTGGTAAAATGTAGCTGGGAGATCCGGGGATTGAACCCAGGGGTATTCTACCTTCGAGCTACACCCCCAGCCCTTTTTTTAAATTTTGAAACAGAATCTCTCTGAGTTGCTGAGGCTAATTTTGAACTTGTGACCCTCCTGTCTGAGTCTCCCAAGTACTGGGATTACAGGCATGTGCCACCATACCTGACTGAGGTTCCTGTTTAAAACAGACACACAAACAGGCATGGTGGCACACACCAGTAATCCCAGTGCTTAGGAGGCAGAGACAGGAGGATAGCAGGTTTGAGGATAGCCTCGGCAATTTAGGGAGACTCTCAGCAACCTAGCAAGACCCTATTTCAAAAAAAATAAAGAGCCAGGCATGGTGATGCACATTGTAATCCCTGTACTTGAGAGGCTGAGACAGGAGAATTGCAGGTTCATGGCCAGACTAGCTACTTAGTAAGGTCCTCTGCAACTTAGTAAGCTCATGTTTCAAAATAAAAATAAAAAAAAAAATAGGGCTGGGGGTGTAGCTCGGAGGTAGAATGTCCCTGGGTTCAATCTCCAGTACTGTAAATGAATGAATGAATGAATGAATGAATGAATGAAAGAAAGGAAAAAAGAAAGAAAGAAAAGGGGCTGGGGGTGTAACTAGGAGCTAGGCACGGTGGCACATGCCTGTAATCCCAGTACTGGGAAGCTGAGACAGGAGGATCACAGGTTTGCGGCCAGTCTCAGTTACTTAGTGAGGCTCTCTGCAACATAGTGAGACCCTGTTTCCAAATAAAGAATAAAAAATACAGCTGGAGTTGTAGCTCGAAGGTAGAATGCCCCTGGGTTCAATCCCCAGTACCACAAACATTTTAAAAAAGAGTAAACCTCAGGCCTATTCTGAGAGGCGGGGAGAGGGATGACACGGTGGCCCACCCCAGACCAGGTACCTGCTTGCCTATGCTCTCGATCCTGGGTCCTGGCTTCCCAAGCAAGGGGGCGCAGTGCCCTTCCTTCCTCAGAAGCAAGTATCCCCCTCCCTCCAGAGAACAGCAACCACGGGACCCCTCTCCCTGGAGACCCCGGAGCGCAAAAGTGCAGCCCCAGGTCCAGGCAGGCGAGGGGCAGCCCGCAGGAGGCATCTGTTGGCCTGCGCCCACCCTCCCGGCCCACCTGGGAGCTGCGGCCCTCTGGCCGCCCGCCCACCTTGCCCCTGCACACCAGGTCCCGGATGTGGCTCCACAGGGCAGTGCCTCGGGCGCACAGGTGCTTTTCGGCAGAGGCCACCCGGCTCCGGCCCGCCCGGCTGGGGTGGAAGTACCGAAGGAGGCCCTGCATGGCTGCGACGGCAGAGGGGGCAGACGGCTTCTCTCGCATCCTGCTCGGCTCTGACAGCTCTGACAGCACAGCAGCCGGCTCTGGCCTCTGTGGCCTTTTGACCACACTTCCCGGGAAGCCCCGCCCCTCCAGGAAGCCCCTCCCCTCCGGGAAGCCCCGCCCCTCCGCCTGGCTGGCCAAGGTCAGAGCTTCCCATCACCCTGTGCTCCACTTTTTTGTTTGTGTGTGGGAAAAACACTCCCCCCCCCCACTCATGGAGTCTATTGGTTACGGGAATTCCAACATTGTCTCGTCTCCTCTTGAGCCCAGAAAAGCTGAGCTTCCTTCTCAAGTGGCTGGTTTCCTGTGGTCTGAGTTTGGAGACGATCAACATGCACTTCCGACGGTTCCCGGGCCTGCATTCCCCCCAAGAGTTACACACAGGACCCTCCGAAGGACCCAGCTCAACGAATAGCCTGCAACGCGGGCCCTGCCATCGGGGTGCACGCTGGCAGATGAAGACTCGCGGTGCAAAGGGGTCCACCCACTGTCGATCCCGATCGTGATGGCTGGCACCCACCCCGACCCCGTCCTGGGCATGCAGCCCCTCGAGGCAGCCCTGCAGTGGTGGAGCAGGCAGGAAAGGCCACCCCGAAGCTGGCTGCCTTCCAAGGGACAGAGCGTGCTCAGCGGAGCGGAAGAAAAACAAGGAGCAGCAGCGTGAAGATGTGGCCGGGCCCTGGTGCCATCCGACCCAATGGCATTCAAGACTGGCACGTGGCCTTATGTGGTTACTTAAAGCCCTAGAGAAGCCGGGCGTGGTGGCACACACTGGTAATCCCAGTACTTAGGAGGCTGAGAGGATCACAGGTTCGAGGCCAGCCTGAGCTACTTAGTGAGGCCCTCTGCAATGTAGTAAGACTCTTGTTTCAAAAATAAAGAATAAAAAATAGGGCTAGGGGTATAGCTTGGAGGTAAAATGTCCCTGGGTTCAATCCCCAGTATTGCAAAATAAATAAATAAATAGGGCTGGGGGTGTAGCTTGGAGGCAGAATGCCCCTGGGTTCAATCCCCTCAGTATTGCAAAATAATAAAGAAAGAAAAAAAGCAAGCAAGCAAGCACGCACACACCAGAGAGACACACAAGCCAGAGATTGGGATTTGGAAAAACCAGCTGGGCGTGGTGGCACACTTGTATTCCCAGCATTTGGGAGGCTGGGACCGGAGGATCTGGGTTCGGCTGAAGGGAGAGGGCTGGGGTTGCCAGGTCTCTGGGGTGGGGGCCGGTGGGCGGGGCCTATCTGCTCACACCCAGGGTCTTGAGGAGATCACTGCTCGTCTCTCCCTGAGTTGAGCAAAGTGGGGACTGAGGAAGAATACCGGTGATCTGTGGGCCTGGTGGATGTTGCCTGGAGGCCTGCCTGGAGGCGGCGGTGCTGGGGAAAGCCCAAGGCCAGCGGGGGCAGGCGCTGAGCGCCCAGCACGAGGGCTTTGCTGAGGACCGCACGCTGTCCTGGTCAACTGCACCGGGTATGACCAGTGAGTCACCAGTGACGTCGACCATGGAGCAAATCTCAGCGCTGTGCGGGGGGGCATGACACACGGGTCCAAAGAAGGAAATGTTTGTTCCCTCCTCATCGCCAACTCATACGCACCGACTTCCTCCACATCCACGCTCCTGGCCCAATGCCCCTGCGGGGCACCCCAGTTAACCCTGTCTGAACCCCGAGTGTCTGCGCTGTAACCTACTCACTCCTCTGGTGCCCCTGGCTCCGCCCCGGCAACCCCAATCTGATCCCTTGAGTCCTAGCCCAGCTTTAATTCTGGGATCTCAGAGGGGCCCCGGCATCACTTAAAAAGGGAAAGAAGCGGGCACGGTGGTGCACGCCTGTAATCCCGGTACTTGGGAGGCTGAGATGGGAGGATTGCAGGTTCGAGGACAGCCTCAGCAAGACGTGAGACTCTCATCAACCTAGTGAGACCCTGTTTCAAAAATAATAAAATAAAACAGGGAGGGGGTGTAGCTCGGAGGTAGAATGCCTCTGAGTTCAATCCCTCAGTACCCCTATACACACCTAAAATATAAAATAGGGCTGGTGGTATAGCTCAGAGGTAGAATGCCCCTGGGCTTCATCTTTCCACTCTGGATGGGACAGCCTTCCATCTTGCAAGAAGGGAGGTGAGGCCCTGACAGCTCAAGCAGACAGGCTTTTTTATTGGGGGGGGGGGGTCGGTACTGGGGATTGAACCCAGGGACATTCTACCTCTGAGCTACACCCCTAGCCCTATTTTTTTCTTTTTTTTTTTTGCGGTACTGGGGACTGAACTCAGAAGCATTCTACCTCCAAGCTACAACCCCAATCCTATTTTTATTCTTTATTTTGAAACAGGGTCTCACTAAGTTGCAGAGGGCCTTACTAAGTAGCTGAGGCTGGCCTCGAACCTGTGATCCTATGGCCTCAGCCTCCAAGTACTGGGATTACAACCTAGCCCTATTTTTTATTCTTTATTTGGAAACAGGGTCTCACTTATGTTGCTGAGGCTGGTGGTCAACCTGCGATCCTCCTGTCTCAGTCTCCCAAGCACTGGGATTACAAGCACATGCCATTGTGCCCGGCTGCAGGCAGTCATTTGAAGAGCGGGGACAGAAAGCTAAGACTTGGGCCTGTGGTTCCCAAACCCAGCGCTCAGCAGCACCTTTTAGGGGAGTTAAAGCAGACTGAGCCAAGACCCCAAACCCAGGAGATTCAGAGGCCTCCTGCCCACAGACAGACACCTGTGTGAACACACCTTTCTTCTCTCTGTCTCTGTCTCGTACTGGAGATCAAAACCTAGGGATATTCTACCTCCAATCCATACCTTGGCTCTATTTTTTTTAATTTTAATTTTTTTGCGGTACTGGGGATTGAACCCAGGGGCATTCTACCTCCGAGCTACACCCCCAGTCCTATATATTTTTTATTCTTTATTTTGAAACAGGGTCTCACTAAGTTGTGGAGGGCCTCACTAAGTAGCTGAGACTGGCCTCGAATCCAGATCCTCCAGACTCAGCCTCCCAAGTACTGGGATTACAAGCGTGTGCCACCACACCCGCCTTACTTTATTATTATTTTTTTTAATTTGGAAATGGTTCTAGCCAAGTTACAGAGGGCCTCACTAAATTGTGAAGGCTGGCCGCCAACCTGCGATCCTCCTGTCTCAGCTTCCCAAGTACAGGGGTTCCCAGCATGCGCCACCACGCCCGCTACAGCTTTCCTCTTGGCTGGGTTTCCATCCGGGTCCCTCCTGCCTGCCTGGCCGGGTCTGGACTTCTTCCGGTCCTCCCTCTGACACTCCGCGGCACTGGGTCTCCCCACCTGAACGGCGGGCGACAGCCTCCTGTCATAGGAAGTCTCTCCCCTCCAATTCTGAGTCAGGGGTGCCCTGGCGGGAGTGTGGGCAGGACAGGCCACCCCACCCCCCCCCCCCCCGCTCCCAGAAGCAGGACGTGGACGCCAAGCGCCCCCCCCCCCATGGCCGGTAACGGCAGGCGCCTGGTGTTATTTGGAACTCAGGACGGCTGGCTCTCGGCATCCTGGGGTGTCAGGAATGCCTCTCCTAGGTATACTCCACCCCAGAGGGGAGAAAGAAGCCAGTCGAGGGTCATGGGCATCCCCGCCCCTCCCCCAACCTCCTTCCTCTGGGCAACTCATAAACAAGCCGGGCGGCGGGAGCCTGGGTCTCCAGGAGCCAGGCGGTGGCCGCCCACGCAGCCTGACTCATAAAGGCCGTCCCTGGACCACGGCTCCGCTGCCTTCCTGTTAATGACGGTTACATTTTCCATTCTTTGACCGATGCAGGGACCAGGGGGCTGGGAGCCAGATCCGGGCTTCTCCGCCACCAACTCACTAACGGTGACAGTGACCAACAGGAATAATAATAATAATAGCAGTAAACACTGGCCAGGACTGGAGAGGACACGTCACTGGGCCAGGTTATGAATTAGGAACCAAGTTTGGATGGGGGTGGGGAGCAGTGATTCACTGGGGTGGCACAGAGCGCTTTTGGGTCTGGGGGAACTGATGAAGATTCTCGTGTGTGTGTGTGTGTGTGTGTGTGTGTGTGTGGTGATGGGGATGGAACCCTGGGGCATTCTACCTCTGAGCTACACCCCTAGCCCTATTTTATTTTTTAATTTTGAAACAGGGTCTCGCTAAGTTGCTGAGGCTAACTTCGAACCCAGGATCCTCCTGTCTCAGTCTCCCAAGTACCAGGATTACAAGGTTGCACCATCATGCCTGGTTCTATAAATAAATTTTTTGTGTGTGTGTGTGGGGGGTACTGGGGATTGAACCCAGGGGCATTCTACCTCCGAGCTATATCCCTAGCCCTATTTTTTTATTCTTTAATTTGAAACAGGGTCTCACTTAGTTGCTGAGGGCCTCACTAGGTAGCTGAGACTGGCCCCAAACCTGGATCCTCCAGTCTCAGCCTCCCAAATGCTGTGATTACAAGTGTGCGCCACCACACCTGGCTTATTTTTTATTCTTTATTTTGAAACAGGGTCTTACTAAGTTTCGGAGAGCCTCACTAAGTAGCTAAGGCTGGCTTAGAACCTGTGATCCTCCAGTCTCAGCCTCCCAAGTACTGGAATTACAAGTGTATGCCACCACTCCTGGATTTATTTATTTATTTTTCTTTCTTCCTTTCCTTCTTTATTTATTTATCTTGAAACGGGGTCCCACTAAGTTGCCGAGAGCCTCACTAAGTTGCCGAGACTGACTTGGAACCAGCGATCCTCCTGTCTCAGCCTCCCAAGTACTGGAATTACAAGTGTATGCTACCACTCCTGGCTTGCTTTATTTATTTATTTATTTTGAAACAGAGTCTCGCTAAATTGCTGAGAGCCTCACTAAGTTGCTGGGGCTGACTTCGAACCCGTAATCCTCCTGTCTCAGCCTCCCAAGTACTGGGATTATAAGCATGCACCACTATGCCCGTCTCTATAAATAATTTTTTAAAATAAGAGTTCCTACTTCTCTCCTCCGCCGATCTCAAGTCTGGGGCCCTGGTGGGGCCTGACAGAACAAACAGCAAGGGAGAGCTGGCCTGGAGCTTTCCGCAGAGCACAAAGATGGACAGCCATGTCCCCCTTCTGGTCACCCTCAATGTCTACCTGACCAGGATCCTCATCCTCCACCACCCCGGGGTGTGGGGGTCGGATCACCTGGCCGCCCCCGGCAAGGGTCCTGGCAGGCTGGCTTAGTCAGAACCCACTGTCCACTCATGGGTCCATTCTGCTCCGGGGCCGTACCTTTCCCACCTCTATGCTGTGCGGCAGTGAGCCCAGTTCCCGGCTAGGATCCTTCCTGCCCTGTTTCAATAGTGCCGAGTAAAGCCGGGTTTGACTCCTTCTACTACTGCCACGCTCTGGGTTTCCCCGGCTTGCCCCTGCACTGCAGCAGGGAGCTCAGACTGAGGAGAAAGCGCACAGTCTGCGTAAAAAACTGCCTTGTTTATTTATTTATTTTTTGCGGTACTGGGGGTTGAACTCAGGGGCATTCTACCTCCGAGCTATACCCCCAGCCCTATTTTTTATTCTTTTTATTTTGAAACTGAGTCTCACTAAGTTGCGGAGTGCCTTACTAGGTAGCTGAGGCTGGCCCCGAACCCGGATCCTCCGGTCTCAGCCTCCAGAATGCTGGGATTACAAGCGTGTGCCACCACACCCGGCTCCGTCTTGTTTATTTATGGGAACATCACACCTGGAATCCCAATACTTGGGAGGCTGAGACAGGAGGATCACAGATTTGAGGACAGCCTCAGAAAGTACTGCACTTCTCAACCTGGTGAGATCCTATTTCTCTCTCTCTCTCTTTTTTTTTTTTTTTGGTGTGTGTGTGTGTGTGTGTGTGTGTGTGTGTGTGTGTGTGTAATGGGGATTAAACCTAGGAGCATTCTACCTCGAGCTATATCCCCATACCTATTTTATTTTTTTATTTTGAAACAAGGTCATAGGGTCACAGGGTCTCACTAAGTTATGGAGGGCCTCACTAAGTAGCTGAGGCTGGCCGCGAACCTGTGATCCTCCTGTCTCAGCCTCTCAAGTACTGGAATTACAGGCATGCATTATCATGAGTGGCTGATTTTTTATTTTGAAACGGGGTCTCACTAAGTTGCTGAGGATCTCTGAGGGTCTTGCTAAGTTGCTGAGGCTGTCCTCGAACCTGGGATCCCCCCTGTCTCAGCCTCCCAAGTACTGGGATTACAGGCTTGCACCACCACTCCAGGTTCAGAGGAACATTTTTGCGTTCAGACCCAGCTTCAAGGCATAGGAGTCCCAGGAAGGCCTGGAGGCCCTGGGTTCTCTAATATGCTTCCCTGGCAAGCCAGGCGGGAGCATGCGTCTCAGGAGAACCCGGCCAGCCAGGGGCCAGGGGAGTGGGTGACGCGTGAGGCCTGAGCAAAGACCTGCCGATCTGCGCCAGCAGAGCGTGGGCCCTCCCCTCAAAGCCACAGATGACTCCGAGAAGAGTCATTGCCCTCCGTCACTCCTGGTACCTAGTATTTTACCACAAGATGATTTTAGCTTCCTGCCCTTGGGGATGGGAGGTGGGGTTTAAGCCCTGGTGGAACCCTCTCCCCCTGGTGGCCTACACTGAAGACACAAGGTCCCCGGGGAAGCCAGAGGTGGTGGTACATGCTTGTAATCCCAGTACTTGGGAGGCTGAGACAGGAGGATCACAGGTTTGCGGCCAGCCTCAGCTACTTAGTGAGGCCCTCCGCAACTTAGTGAGACCTTGTTTCAAAATAAAGAATTAAAATAGGGCTGGGGGTGTAGCTTGGAGGTAGAATGCCCCTGGGTTCAATTCCCAGTATCAAAAACAACAACAACAAATAAACAAGCAAACCAACACCAGGCAGGCGGTGCCGGTCCGTGTCTACCACAGGAGAGCATGAGAAACAGGTGGTCCTTTCCAGGGGCTGGATAAAGTTCTCAAGGGTCAGGGGCGCTGACGGCTCTCCCTGAGGACCGGGGGTCGCTGTGCTGACCCTGTATGGACACGTTCTCTTTGTCTACCTGGAGGCTGCTACACTGACTCTGGGGAGACCGCTGTGCACCCTGCCCAGGGACACAGCCGGAAACAGGATCTACACCCCAGAGGACAAAAGTCAGGTGACTAGGCTCTGGGATTCTTACACTTTTCCAAGAAGTGGCCCCCTACCTGCCCATTTCAGCCCGTTTCATGACCTGATCTGCCTTCGGGTTTCTTGTAAAGCCACGGAGGAGCTAAGGGCTCAGCTGGAAAAACAAATTGTGTGTGTGTGTGTGTGTGTGTGTGTGTGTATGTGGTACTGGGGATTGAACCTGAGGACCTTCCACCTCCAAGCTATACCCCAGCCCTATTTTATTTTGTTTTTTTGCAGGACTGGGGATGGAACCCAGGGGTATTCTACCTCCAAGCTACACCCCCAGTCCTATTTTTTTTTTTATTATTATTCTTTATTTGGAAACAGAGTTTCACTAAGTGGAAGAGAACCTCACTAAGTAGCTGAGGCTGGCCGTGACCCTGAGATCCTCCAGTCTCAGCCTCCCAAGTACTGGGATTACAAGTGTGCACCACCATGCCCAGCTTGGAAAAACAAGTTTAACCAAAATTTCTTTGGGGAAGAAGACGGGACATAAGCCAGACATGGTGGCGCACACCTCTAATTCCATTTCGGAGGCTGAGGCAGGAGGATGGCAGGTTTGAGGACAGCCTCAGCAACAGAGCGAGGCTCTCAGTAACCTAGTGAGACTGTTTAAAAAAATAAATAAAAATGTATATAAAAGACAGACCATGAGCAGGAAAGGAGCCGGCCGGGGTATACATGGTTCCCGCTTCGGGGGCGCTGGCGCAGCGCCCGGGCAGCCTCACCTGGACCTGGCCTTTCCCCATGAGCCGATCGGTGCTCTCGCCGTCCTCCTTGCTGATCTTGGTTTTGTTGTAACACTTTTCGTAGCACAGTATCCGCAGCGTCTGGGAACCTTCCAGCTCGATCTCAAACTCCTGCAGCCCGAGAAAGAGGGCAGGTCGGGGGTGAATGAGTGGGTCCCGGGTGCGGCGTGCGGCCCTGGGCCTGGCTGCCCCCTCACAGAGTCCTAGGACCCTGGCGAACAATCCCCGTGGACATCACTGTCCCTACTCCACGGCCTGGCCTGGATGCTTCTGGAAGTCCTGAATCCTTCTCAAGTCTAATCCAAACAACACGCACCAGCGTGGCTTCAGACACTCCGGGGCGCTCGCTGAAAATGCAGGTATCCTGTGACTCTGGGTGACAACATCACGTGAGCCTGACGTCATTTTTAGGGCAGTAAAACTATTCTGTATGATACTCTAGTGGTAGGTACATGTCACTTTTTCCCCCCCTGTGGTACTGGGGATTGAACCCAGGGGCATTCTACCTCCGAGCTACGTCCCAGCCCTATTTTTTATTTTTTATTTTGAAACAGGGTCTCACTAAGTTGCGGAGGGCCTCACTAAGTAGCTGAGGCTGGCCTCGAACTTGGATCCTCCAATCTCAGCCTCCCAAATCCTGGGATTACAAGCATGCGCCACCACGCCCAGCTGGTACGTGTCATTATATGTTTGTCGAAACCCTAAAATCCACAAGAGTAAACTCTAACGTCAACTGTGGACTTTGGGTAATGATAGTAGTGCAGGTTCACAGATTATAAACCATGTCCCGCTGGATGTAAGATTTCCATGGTGAGGAACAGAAGGTACAGGGGAACTCTGTCCTTTCAATTTTGCTGCAAATCTCAAATTGCTCTACAGAATAAAATCTAGGCTGGGGTGTAGCTTGGGTGCTTAGTATGCATGAGGCTCTGGGTTTAATCTCTCACTCCACAAAGGAAATAAAATAGTTAAAAATAAATTCTTTTTGGGGGGGAAGGTACTAGGGATGGAACCCAGGGTCATTCTACCTCCAAGCTATAGCCCCAGTACTATTTTATTTTATTTATTTATTTTTGTGGTACTGGGGATTGAACCCAAGGGCACTCTACCTCCAAGCTACATCCCCCATCCTATTTTTTATTTTATTTTTTTGTAGTACTAAGAATTGAACCCAGGGACATTCTACCTCCAAGCTACACCCTCAGCCCTAGTTTTTATTCTTTATGTTTGAAACAGGGTCTCAGTTGCAGAAGGTCCCACTAAGTAGCTGAGGCTGGCTGCGAACCTGCAATCCTCCCGCCTCTGTCTCCCAAGTATTGGGATTACAAGAGTGTGCTACCACGCCTGGCTCAGGCAGCATATCTAATGATCAAGGACTGCTGAGTTCTGAGCAATCCCAGTAGTCCTGGATTATTAGATATAGCAATCCCGGGTCCTGTAATTCCAGTACCCGGGAGGCTGAGACAGAAGGATGGCAGGTTTGAGGAAACGGCCTTGGCAATGTAGTAAGACTCTCAGCAACCTAGTGAGACCCTGTTTCAAATAAGAGCCAGGTGCGGTGGTGCGTGCTTGTATTCCCAGTACTTGGGAGGCTGAGACAGGAAGATCACAGGTTTGAGGACAGCCTCAACAAGTAGTGAGGCTCTCGTTAACCTAGTGAGACTGTTTCAAAATAAATAAATAAAGTCAGGCTGGGGGTATAGCTCAGAGGTAGAATGCCCCTTGGTTTAATCCCCAGTACCACAAATAAAAATAAAAATAAAAATAAAAATGGCTCGGGTTGTAGCTTGAAGGTAGACCACCCTTGGGTTCAATCTCCAGTACCAATAATAACAATAATAATGATAATGATAATGATAATAATAATAATAATAATAATAATAGAGCCGGGTGTGGTGGCGCACGCTTGTAATCCCAGCATTTGGGAGGTTGAGACTGGAGGATCCAGGTTCGAGGCCAGCCTCAGCTACCTAGTGAGTCCCTCCACAACTTCGTGAGACCCTGTTTCAAAATAAAGAATAAAAAACAGGGCTGGGGGTGTAGCTCGGAGGTAGAATGCCCCTGAGTTCAATCCCCAGTACCACACACACAAAAATAATAAAAATAATCATAATAAAAGGTTCTTGAGGTCTGCAGTTCTGCTTCTGTTGGAGGCTGGAATGGCACCTCGTGGGTGGGGGGTGAGGGGCACTAGCTTCTCTGTGACACTGCCCTGACTCTCAAAGGCTCAAGGCTGAGAGCGAGTCACACACAACGGCCCGCCAAGGTGGAGGAAAGTAGAGAAACACACCTGGCAAACCCACCACCCACCTCGAGAGCAGCAAACCGGACACTGTGGCCGGGGGAGGCCCAAGGGGCCAGCCTGCAGCCTCCCGCCCAGCTCCCAGAGACCCGGACACCCAGAGGGTCACTGCTAGCTCATGCCCGATTCTGAGGAACAACACCCCCGCAACTACCAAGGAAACGCTCCGAGATAACAAACAAAGGCAGGACAGGAGCCTTTCTTTTTTTTTTTTTCCCTGTGGTACTGGGGATTGAACTCAGGGGCATTCCACCTCTCCCAGCTCTAATTTTTATTCTTTACTTTGAAACAGGGTCTCACTAAGTTGCGGAGTGCCTCACTAGGTAGCTGAGGCTGGCCTCGAACCCGGATCCTCTGGTCTCAGCCTCCCAAGTACTGGGATTACAAGCGTGCGCCACCCACTGACAGGAGCCTTTCAATGCTCCTGCCCAACTCGGCTCCTCAGCGCTGTGTGTGTGTGGGGGGGGTGGAGGCGGATGGCCGAGCTTCTCAGGAACAGAGATACAATCTGTCCGCCATCTCGAGGCCCTGCCACCCCCCCCCCCCCCCCGTCCCTGCCATCTAGGAGATTCCTGGAAGGCCGGGAGGGTGGCGTGGCTTTCGGGGGAAGCCTTAGGAGTCCCAGGAGGCTGAAGTGTGGTGAGAAACATCCCGGCCAGCTGGGCTGGGGCCCTCGGCCGGCGGGCAGGCGGGCAGCGCGGGCAGCTCACCTCGTTCCAGTTGGGCTCCGTGGTGTCCCTGTAGACCCGAGTCTTGGCTTTATTCACAAAGTACCCGAAGGAGTCCACCTCCAGGGTGCAGTACAGACCTGGGAGGGCGACAGGGAGCACGTGACCTTATCTGCCCTATCAGCCATGTTTTCTATAAGAGCAGGTGCTATTTCTTTCTTTCTTCTTTTTTTTTTTTTTTTTTTTTTTTTGCGGTACTAAGGATTGAACCCAGGGGCATTCTACCTTGGAGCTACGCCCTCAGTCCTATTTTTTTGTTTTTAATTGTGAAACAGGGTCTCACTAAGTTGCAGAGGGCCGGGCATTGTGCTGACGCTTGTAATCCCAGCATTCGGGAGGCTGAGACCGGAGGATCCGGGTTCGCGGCCAGCCTCAGCTACCTAGTGAGGCACTCCGCAACTTAGTGAGACTCGGTTTCAAAATAAAGAATAAAAAATGGGGCTGGGGGTGTAGCTCGGAGGTAGAATGCCACTGAGTTCAATCCCCAGTACCGCAAAAAAAAAAAAAAAAAAAAATTGGGTTGGAGCCAGGCATGATGGCACTTGCTTGTAATCCCAGTACTTGGGAGGCTGAGACAGGAGGATCAGGGTTCGCCACAGCCAGTCTCAGCTACTTAGGCCCTCCACAATTAGGGAGACCCTGCTTCAAAATAAAGAATAAAAAAATAGGACTGGAGGTGTAACTCGGAGGTAGGATGCTCCTGAGTTCAATCCCCAGCACAATAAATAAATAAATAAATAAGTAAGTAAGTAAATAAATAAATAAATAAAAATTGGGTTGTAAGAGTTCTTTTTTTTTTGGTACTGGGGATTGAACTCAGGGGCATTCTACCTCTAAGCTATACCCCTAGCCCTATTTTTTTTATTCTTTATTTTGAAACCGGGAATCACTAAGTTGCAGAGTGCCTCACTAGGTAGCTGAGGCTGGCCTCGAACCCGGATCCTCTGGTCTCAGCCTCCCAAATGCTGGGATTACAAGCATGCGCCACCACGCCCGGCTGGGTTGTAAGAGTTCTTTATACATCCTGGACATAAGACCCTTATCACATATATTGCAACTCTTTTTCTCTCATTCTGTGACTTGCTGGGCGTCCCTTGTTTTGTAGCACCTGTGGGAAAAGTCAGAATTGTGCCTGCCCTCTTGCCTTTCTCCTACGGACACCAAGAGCTGGGTGGCCATGCTACGTTGTGAGAGAGAAGGTCTTATCCAGCCAACTTGACAGCAACCAAATCAGCCCCCTGGTTCAGGAGTCACTGCAGGTGGCCTTCTAGCTTGAGACTTAGACTCTGGCATCTAACCACCTAACCAGGTTTTCTCTTATTAAACTCCCGTCCCTGCAATGACGAAAACCGCCTGCAGAGGGCAGCTCACCAGCTCACAGAATCTCAAGCACTAGGAAAGGGCAGAGTCCAAGGCCAGAAAATAATTCCACACAGCCAGGCGTGGTGGCGCACGCTTGTAATCCCAGCATTCAGGAGGCTGAGACCAGAGGATCCGGGTTCGCAGCCAGCCTCAGCCACCTAGTGAGGCACTTCGCAACTTAGTGAGACTCGGTTTCAAAATAAAGAATAAAAAAATAGGGCTGGGGGTATAGCTCAGAGGTAGAATGCCCCTGAGTTCAATCCCCAGTACCGCAAAAAAAAAAAAAAAAAAAAAGAAAATAATTCCACACCAGAAGGGTTTGACTAGCAAAGGCTTCTGGTGGGCATCTGAACAACTTCCCCGGTGCCCTAGACCCGGCCCAGTTAGTACTTCCTGGGTGAAGATTCCTGTCCGCCCCCAACCTAGTCACTTACTTGAACTCTGCTTAAACCCGGTAGCAGAGTGCACGATGACATTCAGGAAGCCGTAGAGTCCAGGAGATTCATCATCTGCGCAAGAGACCCAAGAGGTGAGCTTGTGTCTCCTGGGAGAGGAAAGCAAGGTGACAGGCCGCTGGGCTTCAAAATCAAGCCAGCTCTGGGCAAGGTGGTGCCACAGACCACAAATGGATGCGCTGTGGCTTCCGTGTTCAGGACCTGGGGGTCTAGCTGGGTTCACAGTGCAGGCAAACCAGTGTCCTGCCAAAGTGTGCCGAACCCCCAAAGACAAGCCGGGTGCGGTGGCGTGTGCTTGGGATCCCAGTACTTGGGAAGCTGAGACAGGAGGGTCGCAGGTTTGAGGACAGCCTCAGTAAGGAATGAGACTCTCATCAACCCAGCGAGAGCCTGTTCAAAATAAAAATAAGGCTGAGCCAGGAAGATCGAGGGTTTGCGGCCAGCCTCAGCAACTTGTGAGGGCCTCTGCAACTTAGTGAGACCCTGTTTCAAAATAAAGAATAAAAAAATAGGGCTAGGGCTGTAGCTCAGTGGTAGAATACCCCCAGGTTCCATCTCCTGTATTGCAAATAAAATAAAAATAAAATAAAATAGGGCTGGGGGTGAAGCTTAGAGGTAGAATGCCCCAGGTTCAATCTCCAGTACCAAAAACAAAAACTTGCAAAGATGGGAGAGGGGGCTGGAATGCAGCTGGAATGAGTGCGTGTACATGTGTATGTACTTTTGTGTGTGACTCAGCCCGTGTGCCACCCATGCACAGGGCCCAGCTTGCTGGTTTTTTTGTTTGTTTGTTTTGTTTTTTTGTGGTACTGGGGATTGAACTCAGGGGCATTCTACCTCCGAGCTACACCCCCAGCCCTATTTTTTATTCTTTATTTTGAAACCGAGTCTCACTAAGTTGCGGAGTGCCTCACCAGGTAGCTGAGGCTGGCCGCGAACCCAGATCCTCCGGTCTCAGCCTCCCGAATGCTGGGATTACAAGCGTGCGCCACCACGCCCGGCTCCCCAGCTTGCTGTTTGCCGCACAATCTAATTGTCCCACCAGCTGGGCCTCCAGCCATAGCCCCCGCCTGCGCTAAAACACCTGGGTCAGGAGGTGCGACAGCCCCCCCCCCTCCCCGTATTAACAACAAGTGCCTGGACAAGGGGAGGTCGGGGAGGCCGGGGAGGCCAGGGAGCGGGCAGGTGTCACGGCCTGGGGACTGGGCAGTTGTCCCAACTGCCTGGGGAGAGACCACTCCTAGCCGGTTCTGTCCACGCGGCCTACAGGAGCACAGTGGCCTTAAGAAGCACTCCAACTTCCCCTGAAGGAAAATCCAGCAGTCACGAGGAAGGGGTGGCAGCCTCCGTCTCTGGGCCCGAGGCCGGCCTCACCTTCTTTGTTGATGGTCAGTGGAATGCTGTGGACGGTCTGGAGTTTGACACACGAGTTGGTCAGCATCTGCAGCTCCACGGACGTCAGGGAGAAGCTTTTGAAACCTGGGGGGGGGCGCGGGTGCGGGGGCCGGTCAGGGCGCACGGTTCCTCCGTCCCCCCTGCCCGCCCCGCACCTGACCCTCGGTGATTCCCAGGTGACGTGTGGGTATCACCATGGAGCAAGGTGAGGCTCCAGAGAGCCCGAGCCGGGCTCACAGAGCAGAGGGAATCTCAGTGTAACGCTTAGAGACACTGTGTGTGTGTGTTTATGCGCCTAAGACAGCCCGATGCCAGACGGCTCTGCCCCCACTTGTTAACACGGGCTCCTTTCTCTCAACTAGGGAAGAAAAAAAAAGGGCAGATGTGTGGGCACAACAGTGAACAGGGACCAGATCTTGTCACAGTGGCAATGGTTTGGGCTCCCAAGGTAGCGCAGCAAGCCCTGGGCCAGGAGCCCTGAC
The DNA here is from genome assembly GCA_004027655.1 of Graphiurus murinus. Lineage (NCBI taxonomy): Eukaryota > Metazoa > Chordata > Mammalia > Rodentia > Gliridae > Graphiurus > Graphiurus murinus. Next base: position 31,401 of record PVLC010007722.1, on the reverse strand, counting down.
TGGCCCCGTATCCCCCGCACCGGGTGGCTCGGAGGGGGAGACGACTCAGCACCGGAGTCATGGGCCTGAAGGGAAGGGAGCAGAGGGCAGAGGCCAGAGGCAGCCAGAGCCCCCAGCCCCGTCCGCCAGCAGCAGCTGCGCCAAAAATACTGCTTACAGAGACGGCGCATTGGAAGGACCAGGCCGCTGGAGTATGGCTTGACCCCGACTCCCCATAGGAGGGTTCAGCAGGGAGTGGGGCAGCTGCAGCCTGAGGACTCGGGTGGGGTGGGGTGTCCCGGGCAGGACCAGGCACTCAGCTTCGAGTTCCGGGGAAGGGGCAATGCTGTTAATAGACAGAAGTACCCAGAAAAGAAGGGGCTATTCCAGACAGAAGGGAAAGCTGTGTCCCAGTAGCCGGCCGGGTGGACAGGGGCCCCATGGTGTGGCTGCCCAGGCGAGCTCAGCCAGGGGTCCATTCAGCATCAGCACCCACTAGGGGGCAGACAGGGAGGGAGAAAAGGGCGGCCAAGGGAACAGGATGGTACTGGGGTACAAGAAGGGGCTAGGGAGCTGGGCGTGGTGGTGCGCGTCTGTAATCCCAGTACTTGGGAGGCTGAGACAGGAGGATCGCAGGTTCTCGGCCAGTCTCGGCAACTTAGAGAGGCTCTGCTTCAAAGTAAAAAATAAGAGCTGGGCGTGGTGGTGCAGGTTTGTAATCCCAGTATTTGGGAGGCTGAGATAGGAGAATCGCAGGTTCGCAGCCAGCCTCAGCTACTTAGTGAGGCACTCCGTAACTTAGTGAGACCCTGTTTCAAAATAAAGAATAAAAAATAGGGCTGGGGGTGTAGCTCGGAGGTAGAATACCCCTAGGTAGAATCCCCAGTTCGCCAAGAAAAAATAATAAATAAATAAAATAAAAATAAGCCGGGCGTGGTGGCGCACGCTTGTAATCCCAGCATTTGGGAGGCTGAGACCGGAGGATCCGGGTTCGCGGCCAGCCTCAGCTACCTAGTGAGGCACTCTGCAACTTAGTGAGACCAGGTTTCAAAATAAAGAATAAAAAATAGGGCTGGGGGTATAGCTCGGAGGTAGAACGCCCCTGAGTTCAATCCCCAGTACCACACAAAAAAAAAAATAAATAAAAAAATAAATAAATAAATAAATAAAATAGGACTGAGGGTGTGACTCAGAGGTGGAATGCCTCTGGGTTGAGTCCCTAGTAGGCAGCAGAGGCGGGAACCTGGGAAGAACTGGGCGAGAGAGTCCCCAGGGAGGCTCGGAGGGCGGTGGGGTGTGTGGGACTCGGGGGGGGGGGGGC